>JAHPZR010053571.1:0-16644 GCA_019787425.1 Platygyra sinensis | reverse complement strand
TTCCAGTTGTATTGCGCATGCCTAGCTACAAACACATTGACGTCCGAGTTTTACTTCCGCTCATTTTCCATTGTCTTGACATCCGTTAAATATCCGAGCTTAAACGGAATTCAGAGCCAAGACTCGAGCTGATTGTATTTTCAACCCAAGGCCTTTCACAGTCATGCGCAAAGACAATAGCTCTGGGACCACTTCCCCTACCTCTCAGCCTGAATTCTGGACTCGAGCGGTCAAATTTCACTTAAAGCGCATCATTGAAATAACTCAGGAATAAAAACTGACATCAACTGCCGGGTATTTTATAGACACTCACCACGCATTTATAAAATGTACTATGTTTATTCTTAAGGATATGGTCGTACATGATAAATTCTATCTAACCGCCTGGTACTGCTCAGAATTGTATGGAAACCGTTAACTCGGAGAGTATTTATGTTGTATCGGAATATTTAAGACATATAGGTCCACATGAAATTGTACAATCGGGCAGAAGGCCTATTGTTTCTCGGGGACATTACTTCCATTTGTAGATCTGTCTTATCAACGCGTTAGGCTGAAAAAAGAGCCTCAGTCATTAACAACTGAGTTTGTAACAAAATGTCCTGCTCTGGTGTATGCCGATAGCAGTATGAATACAGAAATATGGTCAAACATGGCGAAGGGATTATATTCACATGATGCCTTGTGTGAGACGCGATAGCTACAACAACCAGCTAGCTAAGGATTGTGGAATCGTCGCCAACAATATAACAGCTGTTTCGACGAAGTTGCCGACAAAAGTGTAAAAGCGCACGCGACAATGCCGGTATTTAGGAACAAGAAACGAGAAAGAAGGAAATAACGCGTGGTTTTGTGCTTTTTCCTTACACCAACGGTGCCGAAACACCTGGAGTTTCCGTAAAAAAACTACCATTACCCATAAGAGCTTTCGACATTGTCGCTGAGCTTTTCCCTGATTGTAGACAAGACCTTTCCCCGAAACGCTATAAATCACAGAACCCTACTTCCCATTCTCAGCCCATTCCATCGTTCTCGGAGACATCGTGCACTTTAATTGAGCTTCTGGGTCTGGCCATGTAACATTATTCGAGTTACCCTGTCTTTCTTGGACACAGGGGCCAGCACTTGCTGAGCATACACTCTCATTTCCCAATATAATAAGTGAAACGTGCGCTGTGTGAGAGGGTGGGAATGTGTTGAGAGACCTCATGTACCCCACCCACCCCTCTCAACTGAAACCACTACTCACCCAACAGGAAAGATCGCACGCGCACTCTTCCGTTACGTGCCAAGCTCAATAAGCTGGGGCGCGCACGTGATGATTGATGGCGCATGTTGTGAAGCCATTTGACACAAAAATGAGGCGCAACACTCAGACTCGAAAGAAACCGTGTGTTATAAAGTTGGCGGGAAAATTCATAGTCTTTTTGAATTATATTTTTATTTGATGATCACTCGTGGTTGTTTTTAAACATTATTCGTTTGTGCATGTACTGATAGATACTTACTGTCTCAATCAATCGTCCGTGCCTGAACCCGACCTTGAGCCAGTCAGACAACAGCCGTATCACTTAATCGGAACGGAATCGCAGCCGAGGATAAAAGGAAAAAAATAATTCAATCAGTCACTTGCAACCGCGCCTACCAAGGTCAAGATCTCGTTTGCTCTTCCCTGATAATTCGATATTGAAGATGATTCTGTGTGTCTTCTCCTTATTTGTGTTTTCGGTTTAGTACTTCACGAGTAGCGTTACAAATTTGCGGTATGAGTTAAGTTGTACTCTATATTTATGCCACTGTTTGCAAATCTGCCAAAGCATTGCTTTCTCTAGTCGTTTTGGTTTGGTTCAGAGTTTGGTTTGTAAAGCAATTTTCCCGTATTAGCGTCCAAACTGATGCCCTACTCAAGCTGGGTATTAGATAATTGTAAAAAAATATTTTACCGGGGGGGGTGTAGTACATGTGGATTCAAATTTGGTAACTATTGATTATACCTGAATCTAAAACAGTACAAAATGGTTATGTAATACACTTTTCATTTGTACTGTACTAAAGAATGGCGGCTATTTTAAACGTCTTTGGAGTAATTTCGATGAGTCCTGAAACCTGGATAAAGAACGCTCTTTGACTAGGAATGTTCACGTTGGTTATGATAACAACTGGTTGTGAACGAGACCGATTATTCGAAAGAACTATTCAATTTAACTCACAAAATGTATGGAAAAATGGCCACGTTCTTTCGACAGAATGTTTTTAAAGAATTGTTAACCGATCAGAACATACCGGATAATCTTACTGATAGAAATTACATTCGAGTCAATTTTTACTGTGTGAATTCCGAACGAAAAGCATCGGCCAGGCAGTGAATGTGAAACGTTCTTGAACGTTTTGACCCTCAGAAGCGATGTAAAGTCTTAAACAACCAAAGCTTTGTTCAGCATCGAAGGAACACACTTTCCTCTCTTCCTCGGCTTTGCACACTGTCATCTTTCCGCTCCTCTTTGCAGAGGAGGTTGGGTGGGGGGGGGTGTTACTTCCATATATGGGCTATAAGCCGTGCTGCGGACAAGATACGGTTTTTGAGGTTCTCGGTCCTTAATTAGGGTTTCTTTTTTTACCTTTTTTTCCGGTGTTCCTGGTGTGTGGTTCCTTAATAGGGGAGACCAGGGCCGTACCTAGGATTTTTTGTCTGCGGGGGCACACTCCACAAACCTTCACAGGGATCTCCCGTATACAGACAGGGTTTCTAGTCGGACGTTTAGTTTTCACCCCTATTAGTTTTCCTGGTGGGGGTAACTGCCCCCCCTGCCCCCCCCCCGCTATGTACGGGCCCTGGTAGCTAATTGGCTTGCACACTAGGAGTGTGAAAAACGCCCACATTATTAATAGGACTGTCGTTCATCCATCCAAATATTACAGAAAAGAAATAAGGTTTTCCTTTTCGTGTGCTATTAACAATTTGTTTTTTTGTCCATGAATTAGGGTGAGTGTTTAAGAACGTTTCGCAGCGTGTATACCTATCCAAAATATCGATTCGCGAAGTAACCCCCAGGGGAGGGGGAGGGGGTGGGGTGCTCGTGGTCAGGCACTTGTTTCCGGGGTCAATTCAATTTTCCTTGAAACGCTGATTTGTCCTGTTTTCTTTTCTTTTCTTTTCTTTTTTTTTTTCCCCTCGTGTTCGTTGCCAAAAATAGGAATTGGAAAGCACTACAACTCCCCGCTACCGGGTTAATCGAAGCGACCACATACTTTCCTTTCAAGAGTTACCTGGAATGACACAATTTTTGTTATAGATACATGATCATGATATTTGAACTGTAGTGTCGCCGCTATAAACACGTTGGTACATTAAATTTCTATGGTTTAATTATCCTAATTTTATGAACATTTTTAACGATAGGCTTCACAGAAATGGAATCAGATGATAACACTATTCACCTCAGTGTCGGTGGATACGGTGGATAGTTTTAGTACACATTTATAACTAATTACACCACAAAAGAAAATAATTTTAATGCATATACTCCAGCAACGATTGCAATCATTTTCCCTCACGTCCGCAAAGGACAGAAACAGCAAGCCGCCACCACACAAAGTTCACATGATACACATCACGTGATCAAAGTGAAAGTAAGTGAAAAATCGCCTACCTTCT
The DNA here is from genome assembly GCA_019787425.1 of Platygyra sinensis. NCBI lineage: Eukaryota > Metazoa > Cnidaria > Anthozoa > Scleractinia > Merulinidae > Platygyra > Platygyra sinensis. Next base: position 12,989 of record JAHPZR010053571.1, on the reverse strand, counting down.
TTGTGTTTCATCAGTGGACATATCTTCGTCGTTAGAATGTTTGGACTTATGATTTCATTGTTTTGTACACACGGATGCACGACCGCGAACACCATTTTCTACACCCGATGTGCTGCGGGAGGTCACAAAAATGTGTGCAAAATGTAATTTGGAGGTTTTTGTAGCTACGATGGGACCAGAGGAAAAGAGATGGCAGATAGGGAATACTGTTCACAAAACACAGTTACTTCAGAAACACGCCCCAAAAAACAAAGTCCTCGAAGCGTATTAGCTTGCAGTTGTTATACACATACACCTACAGCAAGTTTGCAATGTTAGTTGTAGGATCGACAGAAGACACATCGCATCTGTACACACGTAATTGATTCTTCTTTGGCTTTTCTTTAACCTTGTGGACCGTCATTAGTACCATAGCATCGTGTTCTCACACGTTTATCCTCTCCACTTTACATTTTTTGTGTACTCACATGCGACGAGCAACCTTTTTTCGGGTAAACCTCTATAAAAGCGGCCAGCGGACCTCGTCCCCGGCTCTCCCTCAAAAAGTCAAGGGCTACCACTCCAAATGTGACCTGCTTTTTGTCAGCTTGCTTTCATTTGCAAGGGCGTAGCCAGGGGGGGGTGTCCTGGGGTGCCCGTGACCCCCCCTTTGTAAGCCTTTTTGTAAGCAAACAACCTACAATATTCAGGTGACAATCTGATGAGTACCCTCTGAATGAGTCAGTGTGACCCCCCCTTTGAAAAATCCTGGCTACGCCCATGATTTTGGGACGGTCTTAAAGGCGGGGTACACCCCGAAAGCAACCCGAAAGCCGTATTTTGCTGGGTATTAAATGTTTTTAATGCAAATATCTCCTTTACGTTTTCAAGCAATCAAAGAATCTCTATGCTCATTTTCACATGATCTATGTTTTTTGGGTCCGGTTTTGTAAATTTTTTTGGTGATTTTTAGGTATATTTGGGAGATAAATAAGTGTTGTCTTAAGGATTTCGTAAAATTTAATGAAATATGAAATTTGGAAGATTAGAGTGGTTGTTTTAAATTAGATTTGGTAAAAGGGGGTCCTATCTTAGTCTATCTGCAGGTATATCGTTGGGTTTCTGACTACACTTCGGAAAGTTTTTTACTTTTTGCTGAACAAGAACTTCCATATTTATTTGAGCGTGTCTGCCGGCGGTGTTTTTCGCTACCTGGATGTAATTGATATTGCAGGGAAGAAGTAGCGCTGGAATCGAAATAATCAAGAGAGGGGGAGACACGCTCACTGTTGGCCCCGTCGCCCGCGACAAGCTTGGTACCTTGGGCCGAGGAGAAACAAGAAATGCAGCTAAAATATTTATCTGGCCATTTTAACGGTTTCCGTGTTTAGAAGTGTGGTAACATTCCAACAATGCAACCAGAGCGAGTATGATGGGTGGCTGGGTGGGTGTGCACGTGATACTCGCAACCAGCACGCTGGTCTATGTGGCGGAAACTTATTTTATGACGGGATCTGTTTTCTGGGGGGTTGGGGGGGTGGGAGGTTGATAATTTACTGACCATGAAGACAATACTCATGTGTTTCCCACAATTTTTTTTCGTTATCTCAGCACAGATCTCATGGGGGGTTGAGTTGAAGCAGTACTTCTATTTTTTTTTTGCCTGGTGGCTCCCCTTGTACGGGATTTATTTATCAGCAATTTTTTGTCCGGTAATTGTGAATCCCCCTCCCTCGCCAAATGTCATTCATTGGCTGATCCTTTGAATGGTTTGTTGTATGAAAGATAAGGGATTCCTTGAAATCTATATTGTGCAGTTCTAATAAAATACGACACTACTCCGCCGCCACAGAATGGGTGTATTGGAATTGTGTGAAGCTTAAATTGAGTTTTCCAGGAGGGGTAGCACGGGGGGGTGCGGGTGTCTTAGACAAAAAAACCCTTCCTGAGGGGGAGGTAGTGAGCTTTTTTCTGGAATTACAATGGAAACAAACTGCGCCGTATATTCTCCTCTCTGAAGGTGTAACAGCAACCTCTCAGGTGCAAATAATAGAGTTTGTTTTGTCTTTAGTCACACCACACGATAATGGGCAATGGGAAATTAAAGCTTACTCATAAAGAGTAGCTCCAGGAAGCTATATGTATCAATTACACAGGTGTTGAATCCTCCTGATTATTATTAAAATGTGATTTAACTTTATCAGGAAAACCACAGGAACAGGTGTGGAAAAGAGATCTCAACTGCTTACATGTATAGAACGTTTCTAAAGCGGGGAACAAATTAAGCGAAGTGTGTATTTTCTGATTTTTGTATAATGATTTTAGCTCTAGATTAACGAGGAACAAATAGAAAATGTCTGCAAATGGCTAAATTCTCATAGTAGATTATGATGATAAATGAGAAAGAATGTCACAGTGAAAATTTGAGGCATGATGAATTGTTTGTGACACACATAGTGTAAACATGTCTGTAACATATGCGTACAGTTACTTTTTACGGTGGACAGTCCACACAAATTCTATGCTGTGACATTACAAAAATAATTGGATGGGAGTGCAATGGCACAGAAATTTCTCCGATGTTTTTCTCTGGAAAATCCTCCACTGTCAAATTTTCAAATGTGGATTCATTCACCAGTTGGATATTCTGTGTCACAAAATTCAGCACAGCTGGTGTTATGGATTTTGGTAAACGCAGCATCTAGCCGTATCCATGGCAATGGTTGTTTTTTTTATTTTGAATTTAAAAAAAGCTAATTCAGTAGTTAACAGTGTGTGTCTATTCGACGAAGTGGAATGGTAACATATCGACCCCTTTCACCGACCCTGGCTGAATAATTGGTTTTTAGTATAATACACACAAGCTTGGGAATAACTCAGCAGCCCCAAGAGTAACTTTATTGGGTGGGTGACAATATGCCCACACAAGCCATTTTGTTTTTTCTTCAGACCTGCTCGGTAGTTTATAGTAACTTGTCTTTCACCTCCGAGCTAGCCCATCAGCACGTGCGAAAGCACATTTCACTTGTGGGGTATATAGCTTATTATTCACAAGCAGCCAAAAGCTACATGAGTAGTAGTTGCTATGCTGTTCTTTGGTCTTTCAACAAGTTTTTCAAAGGCAATAATTTCATAAAGCTGTGGTAGTCCTATCTTTTGTAGCATCTAAAGCACATTTAAGCCTGAACTAAACAGCTCTAAAATTGAAATATGCCATTGTCAAAATTATGGGCAGCAAATTACACTAACAGTTTTTGGTCTTGTGAAATATTCTGGGAACTAATGGTTAACCACCCTGCGAGCAGAGCCTCTTGTAATCTCCTTTAGCTTTTTATTTTTTATGGTGATGGTTAACACAACTGCTACACTACAATATTTTTATTTATCAATTAATTAAATAATTATTAATTAATTACTTTTTATATGTTTGTTGTGTTAATTTTTATTTCTTTATTAAAATTACATGTATATATAGAACAATAATCAAACTGAAAATGAATTCAAACCGAAGCAAATTAAATGCAGTACTGTTGTGTACCATACTGTATTCAAAAAGTTATCTGGAGCCAACAACATCTTGCACATAATGCATTAATGAATAACACGTGTCCCATTCAGTTGACAAGTTATGTGCTGCCAGGATACTTCAGTTTTGGACTATTTTATTAAAGAATTTTGAAGGGCTTTTGTGAAGTGCTTCGAAGGTTCATCGAAGAAACTATTACAGAATTTTTAGTTCATTGTTGTCATTGACATCAACATTTCAGTCACTTGCCATTTCCTGATCATTACTAGTGCGCGCGCCTAAGTATTGGATTGCATTGCATTCATCATCATCATTATCATTCAGCTATCATCAGAATCATCCATATCAAAGACTTCGATACTGATTGTCACAGGAATCATGACAACTTTCAATGTCATCGTCTCAAACAATTTCTTTGGCAAAAGCACATGCTGCTTGAAGACAGGCAAGACGCACCGGCATAACACCCCAATAGCTGCCATGTGTTGTTTTGGACATGCTGTAACCTTCTATGCCTCATGGTATATTTAAATCACCATCCTGGTTGAATCCTCTTCCCAAACAGGTCCCAAGACATGATTATCCAAATTGAAACTATGCCACAAGCAGCTCGAGGCACCGACTGGATTAGCACCAGCTCCACTGGTTTGACTCTTGGGTCAAATATTTCACAACTTGCCTATGGCCTTAAATTCCATGTCCCTATATCCACCAACAACTAGGATTTTCCACCAGAAATAGTAGCAGCAGCGGCAAGATGTCTGGCATTAAGGCATGTCTGGCATGCCATTCATTGATCATTTAGTGGATCATAGAACTCCAACTCTTGTGACAAACAAAACGTCTTCTTGCCAGAGAACATTTACTTCCAGAACTCTTGAAGTGTGTGAGATTGTTTTCCATGTCAAAATACAGTTTGTGGAACATTCTCGAAACTGAGGAACTCGTAACAAAGAACTCGACTTGTGTGAACACTTTACATAAAGGAATGGACTTCTTTTTGTTTCCAGATCATTTCGAGTGCATGTTGCTGAAGCCTCGCTCATGTCTAAATCAATACGAACATGCTGTGATTCTTACAGGAGGACATTGCGAGGATGAACCATCTTCCAAACAAACTTATTGTTTTTCACTGACAACTAACAAATGGATAGAGCTTTCCACAATGCCATACTCTCGGTCACGTCATGGTTCTGCAGTATGCAGTGGGCAGTTATATGTTCTTGGTGGGCAACCACGTGCACCGGTGTGGTGCTTTAACTTCAAACAAAACAAATGGAGTTGTGTTTCTAGTAGAACGTTTGTTTTGCGTCACCACTGCTCTGTCACAACTTACCAGGAAGAACTCTATGTCATTGGCGGAGAAAATTTTTGGTGCAGTGTTGTTAAATTTGATCCCAAACATGATGAGTGGACATATTTGAAAGATATGACTATTTCTCATGCTGGACATTGTGCAGTTGCTACGGTGAATGGTTTATGTGTACTTGCTGGCTATGATGATCGTTTTGTTTGTCACAAGAGTGTGGAGTTCTATGATCCACTAACTGATCAATGGAATGGCATGCCAGACATGCTTAATGCCAGACATCTTGCCGCTGCTGCTACTATTTCTGGTGGGAAAATCCTAGTTGTTGGTGGATATAGGGACATGGAATTTAAGGCCATTGAGGCAAGTTGTGAAATATTTGACCCAATGGTCAACCAGTGGAGTCTGGTGGCTAATCCAGTGGTGCCTCGAGCTGCTTGTGGCATAGTCAATTTTGATAATCATGTGTACCTGTTTGGTGGAGAGGATTCCAACCAGGATGGTGATTTAATATACCATGATGGCATAGAATGTTACAGCATTCAAAACAACACATGGCAGCTATTGGGTGTTATGCCGGTGCGTCTTTCCTGTCTTCAAGCAGCACTGGTGCTTTTGCCAAAGAAATTGTTTGAAGACGATGACATTGAAAGTTGTCATGATCCTGATGACATCAGTATCGAAGTCTTTGATATGGATGATTCTGATGATAGCTGAATGATAATGATGATGATGAATGCAATGCCAACTAGTACTAGTAATGATCAGGAAATGGCAGTGATGAAAATGTTGATGTCAATGACAAACAATGAACTAATAAATTCTGTATTAGTTTCTTCGATGAACCCTTCGAAGAACTTCACAAAGCCCTTAAAATTCTGTTAAAATAAGTCCAAACTTGAGTATCCTGGCAGCACATAACTTTGTTCAACTGAATGGACACGTTTTATTCATTAATGCATTATGTGCAAGATGTTGTTGGCTCCAGATAACTTTTTGAATACAGTATGGTACCACAACAGTACTGCATTTAATTTGCTTCTGGTTTGAATTCATTTTCAGTTTGATTATCTGTTTATATATACATGTAATTTTAATAAATAAATAAATTAACACAAACAAACATATTAATTAATTAATTAATTAATAATATTAATTAATTGATAAATAAAAATATTGTAGTTGTAGCAGTTGTGTTAACCATCACCATAAAAAATAAAGCTAAAGGAGATACAAGAGGCTCTGCTCGCAGGGTGGTTAACCATTAGTTCCCAGAATATTTCAGAAGACCAACTGTTAGTGTAATTTGCTGCCCATAATTCTGACAATGCATATTTCAATTTTAGAGCTGTTTAGTTCAGGCTTAAATGTGCTTTAGTATGCTACAAAGAATAGGACTACCACAGCTTTATGAAATTATGCCTTGAAAACTTGTTGAAAGACAAGAACAGAATAGCAACTCCTACCATGTAGCTTTTGGCTGCTTTGAATAATAAGTATATACCACACAAGTGAAATAGTGCTTTTCGCACGTGCTGATTGGCTAGCTCGGAGGTGATAAGCCAAGTACTATTCACCTCCGAGCAGCTGAAGAAAAACAAAATGGCTTTTGTGGGCATATTGTCACAAATAAAGTTACTCTTTGGGCTGCTAGTTATTCAGCTTGTGTGGTATATACTAAAACAATTATTCAGCTCAGTGTCGGTGAAAGTGGTCGATATTTACCTCTACTTCGGTGAATAATTGTTAACTACTGATTAGCTTTTTTTAAATTCAAAATAAAAAAACAACCTTGCATGGTACGGTAGATGTGCGTTTACCAAAATTCCATAACACCAGCTGTTGCTTGAAATTTTGTGAACATTCCAACTGTTGAATGAATCCCATTTTGAAAATTTGACAGTTGGAGGATTTTCCAGAAAACATTCCGGAGAAATTTCTGTGCCATTCACTCCCATTCCAATATTTTTGTAATGTCCCAGCCTAGAATTTGTTGGACTGTCACAGAAAGTACCTGTACGAATATTTACAGACATGTTTACACTATGTGTGTCACAACAATTTCATCATGCCTCAAATTTCAACTGTGAAATTCTTTCTCATTTATCATCACTAATTACTATTAAAGTTTTAGCCATATGCCAGACTTCTTCTATTTGTTCCTCGTTAATTAGAGATAAATCTTATACAAAAATCAGAAAATCACACTTCTTGCTTAATTTGTCCGCTTTTTAGAAACGTTTATACATGTAAGCAGTGAGTATCTTTTTCACACCTGTTCCTGTGTGTTTTCCTGATAAACTTAAATCACATTTTAATAATAATCGGAGGATTCAACACCTGTGTAATTGATACATATAGCTTCATGGAGCTCTCTTTATGAAGTAAGCTTTAATTTCCCAATTGCTCCATTATCATTGGTGTGACTAAAGAAAACAACCTCTATATTTGCCACTGAGAGGGTTGCTTGTTACACCTTCAGAGAGAATATACGGCAGTTTGAGTTTCCAGTGTAATTCCAGAAAATATCCATACCTCCCCCTCAGAAGGGTTTTTTTTCTAAGACCCCCGCCCCGCCCCTGCTACCCCTCTGGAAACTTCAATTTAAGCTTCACACATTCCAATCCCTTCTGTGGGGGGAGTATGGATATTTTATGGAACTGCACAATATATGATTTCAATGAATCCTTCATCTTTCATAACAACCATCAAAGGATCAGGCAATGAATCATTTGGAGAGGGAGGGGGATTCGACAATTACCGAAAAAAAATTGCTGAAAATAAATCGTACAAGGGGAGCCACAGGCAAAAAAAAAATAGAAGTAATGCTTTCAACTAACCCATGAGATCCTGTGCTGATTAAAAAAAAATTGTTGGGCAACACATGAGTATTGCTTCATGCTCCAGTAAATTATCCAACCCTCCCCCCCCAGAAGGGATTGGAATGTGTGAAGCTTAAATTGAAGTTTCCAGAGGGGTAGCAGGGGCGGGGCGGGGGTCTTAGAAAAAAAACCCTTCTGAGGGGGAGGTATGGATATTTTCTGGAATTACACTGGAAACTCAAACTGCCGTATATTCTCTCTGAAGGTGTAACAAGCAACCCTCTCAGTGGCAAATATAGAGGTTGTTTTCTTTAGTCACACCAATGATAATGGAGCAATTGGGAAATTAAAGCTTACTTCATAAAGAGAGCTCCATGAAGCTATATGTATCAATTACACAGGTGTTGAATCCTCCGATTATTATTAAAATGTGATTTAAGTTTATCAGGAAAACACACAGGAACAGGTGTGAAAAAGATACTCACTGCTTACATGTATAAACGTTTCTAAAAAGCGGACAAATTAAGCAAGAAGTGTGATTTTCTGATTTTTGTATAAGATTTATCTCTAATTAACGAGGAACAAATAGAAGAAGTCTGGCATATGGCTAAAACTTTAATAGTAATTAGTGATGATAAATGAGAAAGAATTTCACAGTTGAAATTTGAGGCATGATGAAATTGTTGTGACACACATAGTGTAAACATGTCTGTAAATATTCGTACAGGTACTTTCTGTGACAGTCCAACAAATTCTAGGCTGGGACATTACAAAAATATTGGAATGGGAGTGAATGGCACAGAAATTTCTCCGGAATGTTTTCTGGAAAATCCTCCAACTGTCAAATTTTCAAAATGGGATTCATTCAACAGTTGGAATGTTCACAAAATTTCAAGCAACAGCTGGTGTTATGGAATTTTGGTAAACGCACATCTACCGTACCATGCAAGGTTGTTTTTTTATTTTGAATTTAAAAAAAGCTAATCAGTAGTTAACAATTATTCACCGAAGTAGAGGTAAATATCGACCACTTTCACCGACACTGAGCTGAATAATTGTTTTAGTATATACCACACAAGCTGAATAACTAGCAGCCCAAAGAGTAACTTTATTTGTGACAATATGCCCACAAAAGCCATTTTGTTTTTCTTCAGCTGCTCGGAGGTGAATAGTACTTGGCTTATCACCTCCGAGCTAGCCAATCAGCACGTGCGAAAAGCACTATTTCACTTGTGTGGTATATACTTATTATTCAAAGCAGCCAAAAGCTACATGGTAGGAGTTGCTATTCTGTTCTTGTCTTTCAACAAGTTTTCAAGGCATAATTTCATAAAGCTGTGGTAGTCCTATTCTTTGTAGCATACTAAAGCACATTTAAGCCTGAACTAAACAGCTCTAAAATTGAAATATGCATTGTCAGAATTATGGGCAGCAAATTACACTAACAGTTGGTCTTCTGAAATATTCTGGGAACTAATGGTTAACCACCCTGCGAGCAGAGCCTCTTGTATCTCCTTTAGCTTTATTTTTTATGGTGATGGTTAACACAACTGCTACAACTACAATATTTTTATTTATCAATTAATTAATATTATTAATTAATTAATTAATTAATATGTTTGTTTGTGTTAATTTATTTATTTATTAAAATTACATGTATATATAAACAGATAATCAAACTGAAAATGAATTCAAACCAGAAGCAAATTAAATGCAGTACTGTTGTGGTACCATACTGTATTCAAAAAGTTATCTGGAGCCAACAACATCTTGCACATAATGCATTAATGAATAAAACGTGTCCATTCAGTTGAACAAAGTTATGTGCTGCCAGGATACTCAAGTTTGGACTTATTTTAACAGAATTTTAAGGGCTTTGTGAAGTTCTTCGAAGGGTTCATCGAAGAAACTAATACAGAATTTATTAGTTCATTGTTTGTCATTGACATCAACATTTTCATCACTGCCATTTCCTGATCATTACTAGTACTAGTTGGCATTGCATTCATCATCATCATTATCATTCAGCTATCATCAGAATCATCCATATCAAAGACTTCGATACTGATGTCATCAGGATCATGACAACTTTCAATGTCATCGTCTTCAAACAATTTCTTTGGCAAAAGCACCAGTGCTGCTTGAAGACAGGAAAGACGCACCGGCATAACACCCAATAGCTGCCATGTGTTGTTTTGAATGCTGTAACATTCTATGCCATCATGGTATATTAAATCACCATCCTGGTTGGAATCCTCTCCACCAAACAGGTACACATGATTATCAAAATTGACTATGCCACAAGCAGCTCGAGGCACCACTGGATTAGCCACCAGACTCCACTGGTTGACCATTGGGTCAAATATTTCACAACTTGCCTCAATGGCCTTAAATTCCATGTCCCTATATCCACCAACAACTAGGATTTTCCCACCAGAAATAGTAGCAGCAGCGGCAAGATGTCTGGCATTAAGCATGTCTGGCATGCCATTCCATTGATCAGTTAGTGGATCATAGAACTCCACACTCTTGTGACAAACAAAACGATCATCATAGCCAGCAAGTACACATAAACCATTCACCGTAGCAACTGCACAATGTCCAGCATGAGAAATAGTCATATCTTTCAAATATGTCCACTCATCATGTTTGGGATCAAATTTAACAACACTGCACCAAAAATTTTCTCCGCCAATGACATAGAGTTCTTCCTGGTAAGTTGTGACAGAGCAGTGGTGACGCAAAACAAACGTTCTACTAGAAACACAACTCCATTTGTTTTGTTTGAAGTTAAAGCACCACACCGGTGCACGTGGTTGCCCACCAAGAACATATAACTGCCCACTGCATACTGCAGAACCATGACGTGACCGAGAGTATGGCATTGTGGAAAGCTCTATCCATTTGTTAGTTGTCAGTGAAAAACAATAAGTTTGTTTGGAAGATGGTTCATCCTCGCAATGTCCTCCTGTAAGAATCACAGCATGTTCGTATTGATTTAGACATGAGCGAGGCTTCAGCAACATGCACTCGAAATGATCTGGAAACAAAAAGAAGTCCATTCCTTTATGTAAAGTGTTCACACAAGTCGAGTTCTTTGTTACGAGTTCCTCAGTTTCGAGAATGTTCCACAAACTGTATTTTGACATGGAAAACAATCTCACACACTTCAAGAGTTCTGGAAGTAAATGTTCTCTGGCAAGAAGATCGTGTTTAACCCATGCGATGACCGCTTCGTAAACCTGTTCTTCCTTTGAAACAATGATCTCGTCGTTACAAATCAGATCTTTGACCTTTTCAAATCCCAGCGCCTTGAAACCCTCCGATTTTACCACAGCGACAAAATTCTGTAATTTTTTAGCAATCGCTGCTTGCTCCAACGATCCGCAATTAAACTGAGCACCAAAAGCTTCCAGATCAAGACAATTTGCAGCATCAATGGTATTCTCCAAAAATTGGGCCACTTTAGTTTTTAAACTGGGCATGATCAAATAATCCGCCGCGCTCAACAGGTCTCTAGCGTTGGCCGAGTCCACCATTGCTTGGCCAGTATAAATGAAATCAAGAACTTCTTCTGCTGCAGTGGACTTCATATCCTGCAAGTCTATAAGATTTCTTATGTTTTCTATGAGCTTGAATTCGCAAGTGAACAGAGCTCTGAAGTATGGGCTCGCAGCCGATAGCACGCAACGATGGGCCTTGAAATCTTGTCCTTCGATTCGAAGCGTCACGTCGCATAGTATACCTTCTTTTCTTAGTTCGTTTAGATTGGAGAGAATCTCTCCTTTAAATCCATCGTCTATTACTGTCATTTCTTTCCTGCTCATGGTTAAACTCTCCGTCAAAAATCAAACCTGTCTTCAGCAACATGGAGTCAGAGAAAGAATGAGCCACTGTTTAAAGAAGTTAAAGGGGTCTGGGGACGAGATAGAGTCACGCCTTCAGTCACGCCAGGAGCATCCTGTATGCGCTCTTCCGGGTCACGTTAGTATTTAACACAGTTGGAAGGACATAAGGGGAAGTAACCTTTCAGTGCAAAGGGAAAAGAAATCGGCAGCTTAGCAGACTGAATCGAAACAATGACATCACTTTTTTGCCTTTCTCAATCCTTCCATCGCTCTTTTAGAGTACAGCCAGTTTTAAAACCAATTGAAAGGCTGACCGGACGGCTAAAAGTGTTAAATTTGATGCTTAATATTACAGTACAGGTTACAGCCAGTTACGATGCTACTGACACAACAATGAAAGTTTCGATGCGTGAAAGTTAAAAAGAAAAGTGTTGCTCATCTTCCACTTTTAGCAAACTTTGCAATTTATATGTTTTTTTTTGTCTTTTCACAGCCACGGAAGTTTGCTATGGTAAATATGGCTGCTTTTCCGACGATCCACCTTTTGATAACTCGCTTATCGCTCTTCCATCAGACCCTGAAACGATTGGCACAAAGTTTGTTCTACATACGAGCGTCAACGCCCTACAGAAAGAAATCCTGGATACCGACAAAAACGCATCAATAATTAACTCTAGATTTGACCCATTGCTTAAAGTGAAGTTTATTATACACGGTTTTACTCAGAACGGTCAGACTGCCTGGGTTAACGAAATGGCTCGGGAACTGCTGAGAAAAGAAAAGATGAATGTGATTGTGGTGGATTGGGGACCAGGGTCCAGTGCCCTGAATCTGAATCTGTACTACGCCGCGGCCGGTAACACGCGTCTTGTGGGGGCCCAAGTGGCTGATTTGATTGATGTTTTGAATAGGAAGTTTCACGTGGCGTTAAGGAGGTTTCATATCATCGGGCACAGTTTAGGTGCACACGTTGCTGGTTTCGCTGGTGAAAAGCTGGTAAAAAGTGGCAAAGTTATTGGACGAATTACAGGTACCACTTAAATCCTTTCCCCCACGCCCTTGACAAATCAAACAAGTTTGATCAGAAGCTTATCACTTAAGTGATAAGCTTCTGGTTTGATACATATCGTGTTTTTGTTTGTGCAGATATTACGCAGAACTCTAATTGAAAATGATCTCGAGATTTACATTTTAACGATACTGTGCTTCTGTCGAGGAATTATCGGCTGATAATTACCCTGCAGACAGTTGATGTTCTTAAAACAAATATTTGCATGAGAAGCGAAGCGGATAGGGTGAAGATGCTAGTTTTAAGAACATCAAATTTCCAAGGGGCAGCTATCAGACCGATAGTTCCGAAACGTAAATACCCTAATGTCTTGATTGTTCATCACTAAATTTTTCTTCCCCGTTCCAGTTCAAAACTCAAAGTGAAGTATTTTCAAGTTTTTTAGATGAAACCCGTGAAAGCCAAATGTAAAATTTAATTTGAAATTAAAAACAGA
>JAHPZR010053569.1:22500-27526 GCA_019787425.1 Platygyra sinensis | reverse complement strand
TTATTAGATTATTCGCTCTCGATTTCTATGCATAATACATGTAGTTGACTGACAGGCTGCGCCCTCATCAACTATCACGCGATAGAAATTGCAAGCTCATAATCTAATTGTTTAATAGAAACACACGTAAAAGTTTGGGAGAACTTGAAGATGCTGGAAACACTTGCCTACGGCCTGCAGGAGCCCATCACTGCTGCCTACGGCTCGTGTTCCCACAGCATTTCTCATTCTCCCAAACTTCCGCTCGTGTAACTTCTATAGAAACATGGTACATGTTTTCTATTTCTTAAATATAGCACAGAGTAAGATGCTGAATACAGCACTTAGCAAGATTGGAATGCAAAGCACTTCTTGTAATTGTGCTTCTACCTGGTACTTACATTATCCAGCTGTTTAAGACTATTATTCCCAACAGAAAACACATGAAGCTGAGTCAGAGATTCCATGTTTTCAATTTTTGATATCCTGTTGTTGTAGAGTGTGAGATCCTTCAATTTTGTTAGTTTATCAAGTCCCTCAATGACTTCAATATTGTTAAATGAAAGATCTGCAAAAAAAAAACAAAGAACTGTGTATCAAATGGTAGAAAGTTTAGTTTCAAAACTAAAAATAGTGTCTGTAACTACCTACTGACGAATGGAAAAATGTGCAAGTTGCCAAACTTCCAAGACCCTTATTTGAAAATCCCACCTTGAGACTAGTAAATTAATGAGTTTAGAATCCAATACAGAAAGAAGCACACACAAAATGGGGCCTTTAGACTGATCTGAAATCAGATAAAAAATTTCCAAAACCCAAAATTTCCTCTGCACCATTTGCCGCCAGCCACCCACCACCCTGCTATGTCAGAGCTGTCAATAAAGGCCATAATCCATACCACCTGTTATATCCGAGTATGCTTGATGGACCCTCGATGCCATGGGTGAACTGGCCTGTAGTTACTATTTACCCATAAGGTAACAAATTTGCTATTGGTGTAAGATCAAAGCTGCAGGTGAATTGAAACTCAATGACAGCCCTGCATGTAACCAACTATAGCCATCCAAGGCATGCAGTTTCTCCTGCAAGCTGTTACTCATACAGAAATTCACAACAGGGCAAGAACAACTCAGCAACACTTCTGACAGAAAGGGATTTTTCAAGTTGATCTTCAGATGTCTCCATTCCAAAGAGTATGTACTGAAGGCAGTGTTCAATCAAGCACCAAAGGCATCAGCCACTATCTATAGGACTGATGAAGGCCAGGTTCTGGGGTACATGTATGTTTATAATCCATCAAATCTTTTCGCACGCTCGCGACTGGTCTAAACACGTCACATGACTGAGTATCCCCCAGCTAAAACTGGGGGATATCCAAGAATATACCCCAATTTTCAAAACTGTGCACGTTGCGTAAAAGATTCGAAAGATAATAAACATGATAGTCTCCATTTGACGGAACAGATAATGTCCACAGACAAATATCCTAGCATATTTTTGCGCCAAATGGCAATTTTTTTTGAAGGGCTCCGGGAGGTATTATTTCCTTGTTTTCCTGGAAACAGTTTCATAAGTAAAACCATGAACAGTATTTGGCAACTTACATTGTTTAGATTTCAACCTTTGGGATATTTGAGACACATAGCAGGTTTGCTACACTGGGGAGGCTAGAGATTCTAAAAATGTTTATCAAAGATGCATTTCTCCAAAATATATAATTTTCTAAATATATTTGTACTGGAACATTGGAGGTTAAAATGTACATGTGTAAGTGCACATGTGTAAGTGCATTACATGTCAGTGGTCACCACAAAACCCCTTCCCTGTGAGATGTTCATGTGTCCATTTGTATAAGTCATTTCCAAGTTGCTTATAAATCTGAGTTTTTCAAACTGAGTCCTAATGAGTTTGACTGAACACTGAACATGCAAGAAAAACTCATTTTCATGGCTCTCCACCAGGACTCATTTTGAAACAGAGATGCAAGTGTAAGGGTAACTCAGAAATGGCTTACTGGGTGTGTGAAGGGGTGAAGAGTTCGTACATACATGTACATGTACATGTAAACACTCAGGCCTTGTACGAACACACTTTCTGCCAGAGTTAAACCTTAACTTTTGCATCATTTGTCGAGGAAAAAAAAAACAATTTCTGTAACATCAAAAAGGCACAATGGCTAAATGCCTACATGTGAACTCAGACATTATTATATGGCTACACTCCGTGAGCAGTCAAGATGAACCAAATAGTCATTGTGATTGGCTTCCCGAGCTATTATGCCCACTTAGGTAATACCCACTGTGTCCTGTATAGTAAGAAGAATTTTCCGGAAAGCCAAATAATAATTCCTCTATTGACCTCCTTCTTTTTTGCAAGTTTATGGACCTAGACTCCGTCTCGGTCAATAAACACACAAAAAAGAACGAGGCCAATATCCAGCCATCTTGACCTTGCACTTGGTCAATAACCCATATTGAATATGGCTAGCTCCGTGAGCAGGCAAGATTAACCAAATTGCGTGTTGTGATTGGCTACATGTACCCGAGTGGGCAAGATGGAGCTATTTTGCCCGCTTGGGTTTATTCGCTGCGTCCCGTGAGAAAAATTTCCCTGAAAGCTACATAATAAATCCTTTATTGACCAAGCTTTGTCAGTCAAGATGGCTAGATAAAATTGGCCTTGTTCTGTTTTTGCATGTTTATGGACCAAGACGGTGTCAAGGTCAATAAACTCGGCCCATAAACTCCATGAACTTGGCCAATATCCAGCCATCTTGACCTCACGCCTGGTCAATAACCCATTACCCAGTGAGAGCTGAGTCTCCTTCGATCTTCCTAGACAAATCGGGAAGAGGATTTGTCTAGGACTTTAAGATGGAAGGAGACTCTGCTAGCAGTGTAATAACCCATACGCAATGACTTGTTTCAATGTTAACATTGTACAAGGTGAAGGTTTTGAACAACCCTGGCAACATTTATTTTCCATTTTGATTCATACTATTATTATTTCATTACTATAAGTTATGTAAAATTTTATACCTAACCACTCCAAGTTAATAAGCATATCCAGGCCCTCTATCCTTTCAATTATGTTGTTGTCCATTTGCAACTTGGTCAGGTTCACTAAGCTCCACAAGTTGTCGATTTTTAAAATATCTTCGCAAAAAAAAACACAAAATTGTTAGCGTTAAAGCGAACTGCTATTAATAAAAACAAATGTCTAGACAATGGGTTTTTCTAAAGGGCATCTCAAACCTACTTTTGAAGTCAAGTCTCAAAGAAATCACATCTGCAAAATCAATGCCTTCTTGTTTTGCTATCCTTCCAGCTTCTCCTTTGGGTCCTTGTTCCTCCACGGCATTTTTGAGCATCTGCTCATCGATCACAGAGGGTTCTATCGTGTCGTAAAGACGACTCATCTTGCAAAGAAAGGAGAATTAGGCTGGTAAGCTACATTGTACAATGAAAACAAGAAAAACTTTCAAAATTCGCACTGTTACTTGTTGTCCAGGACAACGCTAGACGGTCACAGTAGACTGGTACTGACAATCAGCACTGCTCATGCTTGGAACGAAATCCGCTGGTCTGCTGCAGGCTCACAACAAGTAAAAAGGAGTAAAAACTTTCAAGATCAAGTGAATTGTTTGTAAAAAGTGTACTTGGTCAAAATGATGGAATACGAGTACGAAATAGACCCTAGGTATGTGCCAGAAACTAATAGATGGTATTGAAATTCAATGAGATCGACGTTTACTTTGGATCAGTTCTTAATTCGTTATAATTCTTCTCGTACTGTCCCGTAGGGGTTTACAAGGCAAACCAGGATCAGTTGTCTTGAAGAAAGACAAACAAAATTTAATCGGAATAAGTATCGGAGGAGGAGCTCCCCTGTGTCCATGCCTTTATGTGGTTCAAGTGTTTGATAACACGCCAGCGTCCCGAGAAGGCGTTCTTCAAGCTGGCGATGAAATTGTTGGAGTAAATGGAAAATCTTTACGAGGAAAGACGAAAGTTGACGTGGCCAGGGCTATTCAAGCAGTCAAGGTGAGCTCTCTTCGCAAGCTATATTTTACAAGAAAGGGATAAATATAAGTAAACGTCTCTAAGTTGAAAATAATAAGGATAAACTTAAATGCATGTAATATTTCTGTAGTTGAGCTTTTCATGAATGAGTGATCTTGATTTATTATTGTTCATATATTGTCGTTAATTATGAATGATGTCAAACTCTATTGTTCAGTAGTTATATGGGAGATAAATCTCTTGTTAGCCTCAAGTTTTCCTTAAAACTTTAACTATAATGACAAACAGCAAATGCATTCTCTGTATACAGGCATTTTTAGATCTCCTCCAAATGGTCCTACATGTAGCTCTTCTAATACTGTATGAATGACAATTTTTAGAATGACAAATTATCCACTGTTTTAAGATTAAAATCCCCACCAGCACCCTAACCGAAGTCTTGACAGTTCCAACTTCAAACACAAGGTTGAAAATGAATAAGATAACAACAAATTTATACTGTTTTGATTCAGGATGAAGTGACAATCAACTACGTCAAATTACATGCTGAACCAACAGAGGGCAAAACTTTGGACATCAGTGAGTATAGAATAAAGTTATCTACCATTTGCCTTAATTTACAGAATTTTTTAAAGTTTTCTCATTTGTCAGGGTGCATTCCACAGGACTTCCACACTAAAGATATGCCATTAGGCCTTTTTAATTCCATGTCATGGGCCTGGTAATTGATCAAAGACCCAATGCCAGTCTGTGCCGATAATCCCGATTTTTTTAATATTATGGGAAAATGTGGATTTGAGTGGATCATATAAGATGCCAGTTATAAACCATCAGATCTTTGATGTACATGTAACCTACAACCTGTCTACTGAATACACCCTGGATCATTTCCAATCATAAATGACAACCATGGCATTATTCTGTTTTAATCTAAGTCTTCTAGAGATAACTATATCTGTGTTTCATTAATCATAGAAGCTGGCTGGAGATACCATATCTATACCGTGATGATGATAAATAAATTT
>JAHPZR010053569.1:0-17500 GCA_019787425.1 Platygyra sinensis | reverse complement strand
AAAATGATATTTGGATCAGAAAAACAAAGTCAACTAGGTTGTTTTTTTGTTAGTAAATATGATATTTAATCGGTAATAATTATTTAAATGATTGATTAAAGAAATTACAAACCTTATCGTGCGTAGTCAGTAGCATGACTACTTTTTAAATTCATTGTTAATATTTCAAGTAATGCCTAACATTGTCTTGAGAAACATATTCCAAGTATGTTGTACATGTAATGTGCTTGTTCTACCTTGCCGTAGTTATACTACTGTCAAAGGGCAATCTGTCATAACAGTTCTGTGCACTTTTGTTGTAGTCCTACTGTCTTAAAGTGAAGGAGATGGATGATGAGGAGTATGCATATGCAGTAAGTTCAGAAGACTAGTTTTTGATGTTTTCCATAATTTGAAGTATATACCTTGTCATTGTATCAGACTTAGTATATGATAGACACGCATTCCATCCAAGCGATGTGACAAACTTCAAAACTGCACAACTTTACACATAGATGCTAACTGTGTAGTGTTGCTGAGATGGCCTCAACTTTGACTTCCATTTATTTGTTCCCATGTAATATTGATAATTTTTTTTTACCCCTAATGGCTTGTCAGTATCAATATTTAGCTCTTGACTGAGTTCATACAAGCATCTGCAAACTGTACGTGTATGTGTATTGCTACCCTCCTTGATCGGAATGCCAACTGTCTACAAGAACGTTATAGTCCAGCATTTTGTCAGTTTGCCACATCAATTTTATAGGCATCCAGTAAACCTCTAGACCAATGCAACTTTACTATAATTCTATGAGACCTTTCCACAGTAGAGTGGTTTTCATTTGAGTGTGGACATTTGTCCTGGTCTTGCATTACTATGCTATCAATTTGCTTAAAAGCTCTCACCTCTTTGTCATCCAATCAGAAGTGAAACCAAACCAATCAAGGCTCGCTTGCACACATTTCCTCCGCTTTGCATAAGCTCTGTGTATTTGCTTCGAGTTTTGATTGGCTCATTGGGTTGTCTGTGTTCTTTTTGATTGGCCAGGAGGACTATTTTGATTTTGTGTTACAACACCCAATTAAAAACCTTTATAATCATCGTAGTATCAAATTTTATACGATAATGCAGCGTGTGATATTTTCTTTAGGCATTACATGAATCACTTTACAGAGTGGAGACTGGAAACTATGATTACAGGTACATAAGTGATAGAAATATTTTTTTCCTTTTGATTATTGTCCGTCCATTCTTTAGCCTCTTCCAGTCATTCAGTTTGGAAGAGGCAATCCACTCTTATTTCCAGCTTTTAAGACAAGAATGCACCCCCTAGTTGCTTATATTCAATCCGATTTCTTTTTAGAAAGAAGTTAGTTCTTCTTCACTCTCGGGAGTGAGAGAGTTAATTCCTGTTCTTTGATATTTTTAAACATGTCATAATTTTTGTAGGGTGGTACTGCGTTGCCGTCAGCTAGCAAGAGAAAGATTTGCAAAGCTTCGTTCAGATGTTCTCGTGAAGCTTGAGCTTCTTGATCAAAAACACGGTAAGTTTTACTGCAGTTGATTCATAGCCTGCACCTGCTCTGTATTTACATGTATTTTAATGACAAGTTTAGAGCCTGCCACATATATCCGGACATTATTTAATCCGCAACTTTTCTTTCTGCACACAGCTTCCGTCCACACACATCCGGTGAATTCAGCAGCAAATCCGCATATTTTTTTTAAGAATGGAAAAACAAAAATAAATCTGATATTTGTCATCGTAAAGAGATTCGGAAGCTGACGTTTCAAGCGTTAGCCCTTCGTCGTAGCGCCGATTCGCTCCGACGGAGGGCTAACGCTCGAAACGTCAGCTTCCGAACCTCTTTGCAGTAGCCAACACATATTATCAACTCAGTTGATAACTGAAACCAAGTTATCTTGTAATACTCCCCACCGACGCAGCACCACAGTTTCTTTAGAGACTTACCCTCTTTATTCATTGGTAATATAAAGCAGACTTTGATGATCTATTGTTACTAAATAACTGTTCTTTATTGATTGTAATATTTCTCTTTAAAATTTGTCTTTTCCACAGTGCAAGACATTGTTTTTCAACTTCAGCGGTTTGTCGCAGCTGTGACAGAGTACCACGAGAACTGTTATTCCGTGTTAAAGGAGGCCAATGTATTCCCCATAGAGGTCGATTTAACCAGAGGAGCACTCGGAAACACGCTGAAATAAACTGGATTTCTTTAGACTCGATGAAAAGAAAAAATGACACTCTCATTCCTAAAATGACAACCAACCAGAAAATGGCTTGCAGTAGAATTAAACAGCAGGTGAAAACTTTGTAGCAATAAACTTATCCGGTTGCGTGTCATTTGAGGGATCTATTGGTGGTTCAGGCTACTCTGAGTACTTCCGCGTTCTTACATGTATTCCATGTCGCCATGGCTGTTTAGCATCTTTTGAGAGGCCAATAAGAATATCTCGGCCTGACTGTTGTTTCCCAAGGGAGTTAGTGAGTTTTGACCCATGACACGTGACACGTTCTCCTCCAATCGGAAAACGTATGTGAGTTGCGGGGAATAACAATATTGTGGTTTATTATTATCTCTTTTTTCTATCTTGGCAAACTACAATTTTCAGGTTCCTTTAATTTAAAAGTAGTTTTGTACTTGGCCAAAATAATACAAAAAAGTGTGTTAGAAAAATGTTGATCAGTCAGTGACCAAGTTAAAGCAGTTCAGTCACGGTATTTTAAAGAAGCTGCGTCACGGAAAAAAATTGAGCCTAAATTTTTCAATTTTGTTGTTTGTAATCCGTATCAATCCTCTCCATCCTTAACCATCCTTGTTCCTTTATGGTTTATTATTATTTCTTTAGTGTTTTCCTATCTTTATAAAGTATTATTTTCAGGTTTTCTTCAGTTTAAAGATAATTTTGTCGATGGTGAAAATAACTCAGAATACCGTGACATAGTCCCTTTAGGAATACCGTTTATTTATTACAAAGAAAGTAGTTTCAGGAAAGGAAATAAAAATGTACAAACAGTGAAGATGTTTAAAGTATACGTTAAATAAATAGCTATTGCTAGGCTTGTCATGGTTATTTAGTATAAATGAAAGTGTTACAAGCGGTAAAGAGATAAATATTTGTTCAATACACAACTACAGTGGAAAAAACGGTAAAAGTTGAGGCACTGGCTAACGAGGACACGTTGTTGCGAACACATTGTTGTCGACACAAATGTTTCCCCGTTTGCCCGAGCGCGCAACATTTGTTGCGGACACAAATTTGTGTCCGAGACACACAAAATATTTCTGATTTTGTTCAGAAACATTTTGTGTCCGCAACAAATGTTTCCCAGTTTGCGCGCGCAACAATGTTTCCGCAACAATGTGTCTTCGTTTGCCACCGCCTTTAAAAATGCGCTAAATAATTATTAAAGCAATGTATGTATTTATCTCATGGTTATATATACAAATAAACATCTGAAAATATTGCAAATTGTCAAAGCCTTTTTTCTTGTTTCCATACTTATACGTGGACGTAACTTTCCAGCTGTACCTCGTCCCATTCCCCTTGAGCCTAAAGCATTTTTGCCTGCCCTCCCTCCCGAGTACTCCCTATAATAGGGAGCTTAAGAAAACCACGGCGGTAACGGCAACGACGCTAAACAAAAGGATTAATGAGCAGAACAGTAGCAGTGCACGTGCGTTATAATTCTTGGTACATTTCTTTGCCGTCCTCTACAAAACAAGAACGTGAAATGATCAAGTTCTGTGATGTCTGGAGAACGTGAACCCCGAATGCTAATTTATTTCCAGCAAGACAGAGACTGCCAGCAGTCTTGCTCTTGCTAGTCCGTTGTTGTTTGTAATTTATAAGGAGCTGATCGCGTTTTATTGGCTGCTGAATTAATTTTGTTCAAGGGCATTGTCACACTATTTGGCAACGATAAAAAGCTAGAAGCTGCCTTCGCATCAATTGAATTCCAAACCTAATGATCTAGTTTTGTTATTGAAGACTATTTGAAGGTACTGAAATTGTTTCCTGTCGCCTGTCGCTACGGATGGCATGGATGGAAATGGATTGAAATTTGATTGGCCAATTTTTTCAAGTTTTGATTCCACATGTTCCAAAACAATGATCCTCAAGAAGTTTATTATGGTAAGCCCTCTCAGATAAAATTCATTTGATATCTTCGTTGTGGCTGTACCGAAGCTTTTTGTTTATGATTAAAACCTTAAAGTATTGATTTTAGCACAGAAGTTACCTAAAACAGCAA
This sequence comes from Platygyra sinensis, assembly GCA_019787425.1. Lineage (NCBI taxonomy): Eukaryota > Metazoa > Cnidaria > Anthozoa > Scleractinia > Merulinidae > Platygyra > Platygyra sinensis. The sequence continues at coordinate 13,244 of JAHPZR010053569.1, read as the reverse complement.
AATCCTCGTGACAATGCCCCTTTAAGGATATGAGAGACCTCTGTTTAAAATTATCCCTTCAGTTAGATAATGGAGTCCTAGTTGCTAGCTTAATAGACCTTTTTCGCTTGTACATTTTGTTTTCCCAATACAGATCATGTGATGATACTCGGGAGATTTGATCCTTTGTTTTGTTCATTAAAAAGAGTACATGCAGACATATTCATGCTTGCATGTCACCTTTTTAATGAACTGAACAATAGATCAAATCTCCTGAGTATCATCACATGATCTGTATTGGGAAAACAAAATGTACAAGCGAAAAAGGTCTATTGTCACAATGATTAGGCTAAGTTCAATATAGTCAACAATGATTCTGACTTGGCTCCGAGGCTTTCAGGACAAACTTCTATATTTGGTGATGTTTTCTTTGAATCAGTCTCTTTAAGGTCCGGTAATACGGGCATCATTTTTCTTCAACTTGTCTCGCAACATTGTTGCGGTGCAAGTTGAAACCCTCTGTTGCGCGTATTACCGCTTTGATGACCAACTTGTCTCGCAGCAAAATACAGTGTTGCAAGTCTGCAAAATTTTACACGTACAATTGGTCAATCGTGTGAAAATAAAGATGGCGCCTTCTTTCATATAATTTAGCTTTCCGACGAAGTTCCACTTCGACTTCTGGCCGTCTTTTTCTTTTAAATTTTCCGTGCCAGCGAAGTTCTCTCAATATGAAGCTCACTGTTATTTCAGATAGATAGCCGCAAAATGTGATTTTCCGACAGTTCTTCCAAGTTTGCTGCTTGCATTGTTTTGAAGGGATAAACGAGGCGTTCCAAGGACTAATGATAGTCCTCAAGGTCGTTTTAAAGGGCAAATTGATGACTTTCCACCCGGACTTTCCGAGAGTTACTGGTCTATTTTGCATTCAGGCTCGTCCCCAGGCTCTTCTTCACTGTCCACCATGTTTTTTTTTTATTTGCCGCGCTTCACGACGACCAATCAAAAGAGTTAAATTCAAATTTGTTGCGAGACAAGTTGTAGCTTCAGTGGTAATACGAGCAGCAAAACTGGAATTTGTTGCAGAAAGTAGAACTCGAGTCTACTTTGCGCAACACGTTGCCTCAACTTGCAACACAGTATTTTGTTGCGAGACAAGTTGGTCACAATGTGGTAATACGCGCAACAATGTGTTTCAACTTGTAATGCAACAATGTTGCGAGACAAGTTGAAGAAAAATGTTGCCCGTATTACCGGACCTTTAGGGAATTTTCAGATATGTCCAGGATTGAATGCTAATGAGATAGAAATTCCTTATGATAAGCGTTACAAAGTGTCCTTATTGGTAAAATGTCACCAAAACACACAGTTCTATCAAAAATGAAGTAATATGAAAATGTCAAATAACCCTGCCAAATATGAAGTGCTAATTAAACAATACTTGCGTTCACTACTGGACATAAGTGGGAATTTTGGCCTGGAAGCCCCGGATCCATATTAGAATACTGATATATCGAACGTGGCCAATTAAAACATACCTTGGACCTAGCTTACCAACGCGCCCACGCCTCAGCTTTTGAGTATGTTGGGTTGTATGAAGCCTTGGAGCCAGTCATGGTTCACAGCTGCGGGAGCTTAATTATCCCGGTTTCGGTAGCATGAAGCGGATAGGAGTATTTTTGTTCCTCCTGGACGGGTTGCTAGTGCATCGCAAGTCCCATCCCCGCACTTTGTTAGGTTTCCACAACAATTCGCCGGTACCGTACTCCTGCGTGGACTAGAGAGGTACCGTGGGAGTTAAGTGTCTTTCCCAAGAACACAACTGAATGTTACCGGTCAGGGCTCAAACCCGGACCGCTCCCTCCGGAGTCCACCACACAAACCATGAGGCCGCGTGATACCGCGCCTACGTTTGAGTGAGTTGGGTTGTTTAGTAAAGGCAAAATATTGTAGATGGCTGACTGGTCACCAACGAAAGGTATCGAGACTCTGAGGCTTAATCTTTAATCTTCTAGACTTCTACCTCTTTCATTACTTCTATACTTTCTCTGCTGCTTCTACTCAATACAACTTAACAATGCTCCCGCCTTTATTCTTGCCGCCCCAGCTACACCCAGGACTCAAGCAAAAGATTAGTCAGATGGTACAAAACAAAGCGCTCCGATGTAAATCCTTACCGAACGAAGCTGACTTGATAAGGCAAGCAGACTGCTAAACGAATTGAAAACTAGCAGAACAGAATAATCTTTAGCATTACCTAATCTTGGATTTAGCTAGGGGAGACGGGAGGTAGAAGACAATGTCGCAAGAACAACATAAACATGTACAAAGGTGAACGTCCGAACATAAAGCTCTAGAATGAAATTTTTCCAAGGAAAACGGAAGAGGCGTTCAAGAATTGAGTATACCAAATATGTGGCTTGCTAAAACTAAGCCTTCTTAAAAACATATCTCCACAAACAATGTACTCAATTCGGCCGGGATGTCTTTTGCGTGGGGACTCAGACAGCTTAGTGGGAGGCAGGGTGGCCTCATGGTTAGTGCGCTCGACTCCGGAGCGAGCCGTCCGGGTTCGAGCCCTGGCCGGGGACATTCTGTTGTGTGTTTGGGCAAGACACTTGACTCTCACAATGCCTCTCTCCACCCAGGTGTATAAATGAGTACCGGCGAATTGTTGGGGAAACCTAACAAATTGCGGGGGAGTAACCTGCGATGGACTAGCATCCCGTCCAGGAGAAGTAGAAGTACTTCTAGCCGCTTCATGCTACAGAAACCGGGCTAAGCTCCGGCAGCTATGAGCCAGTCTTCGCTCCAAGGCTTCACACTCAGACAGCTAGCATTCCACACGGCGTCTCTCCATGTCATCCGTGTTTCATTGAAACAAAGTGCTTTCAAGTGTAGATAATTTGCACCAAATTAAAAGTACTTTTAGATTCGCAAACAAACTTTTCATGCATGAACCAATATGAAATACAGACAATTTAACATACACGCTTTCTTTTTTAAAAGAAGTATATCGAGAATGAATAAATCGGGCGGGGTTGAGATTTTGAAAAGAATATAATTTTGTGTTGTAATTTGTTGATCGATACAACACCAACCAAATCGTATATAATTCTTCCTTTCTCTAAAAGGCAAAACAGGCTAGCAAAAAGCAACTTTCTATTCTTTTCTTGTAATCTTGTAATCTTTAAATGAATCACACAAAAATAGAAAAGTGCATGTCTCTTACTATTTACAGCGAATACAAACATTTTAATTTTACTGTACAGAGAGCTGAGGACGGACGGCAAACGTTTCATTTTTGCCGTTTGCCGTTTGCCGTTTGCCGTAAATAGAGAGATTAAGCTTGACGTTACGCCAAACGGCAAACGGCAAAAATGAAACTTTTGCCGTCTGTCTTTAGCTCTTTGAACAGTAGAGTGAAAATATTTGTATTTGTGGTGATTAGTAGGAGACATTTTTCTCAGTTTTTATGTGATTTAATTATGGATTAGAAGAAAAAAACACAAACTCAGAGGTTATCTTTGCCGTTTGCCGTCTGCCGTAAACGCCATGCTTAAACTCACTATTAGTCTGCGTTTACGGCAGACAGCAAACGGCAAAGATAACCTCTGGCGTAACGTCAAGCTTAATCTCTCTAATGTCATGCTTAACTTCAGTCTCTATTACCACCAATTAGACGCCAAAGAAGTTTAAACTGAAACATAAATGCTGCATGCTAGAATTTAACAACATTTACAAGAATATTTTCAGCCTAAAATTGTCAGAATCGACGAGAAAACAATATTCTTGTAAAAGAAAACAATGTAACTTTTTTCTACCTCGCCGTCAGCAAAATATCTTTAGGGGGAGTAGTATCTTACAAGGCTAATGCCGCCCTGCGTAGAAAGTTTCCCTTTGTTTTCTCAACTGACAATACAATACGCTATACAAAAGCTAATGATCTATCACCGATCCGTTTCAACCAGAGAATTAACTTGAATTCAAATGACTTATAGGAAAAAAAAAAGAAATTTTGCTTTAATTTAACAATAACATTTTCCATTTAACGGTACGCCACGCGTCATGTTCTTTTCCTACACTCAACTTTTCACCGATGCCACAATTGAACACAAGTGGGACAATGCTCCTTTGTCAGTGGTTGATTCAATGACCATTCCAAACAGAGCAGTCAGATATCCATGCCATCCACGTAACAATTATTTGTGTTTTAAACTGAGTGTATTTAAAAAAAAGGACAGCCCAGATAATTCACTTGAAGAGCCGGGCTTAAGCCTTTAGAACTTTGAACGAAAGTCAAGCACTTTAGGTAAGTCAGTGGTTAAGTCGTCTTGCTTAAATGCACATACTGTATGCTACTACTTTGGAGAATTTTTAGACAAAACTCAAGTTACACTAGTAACTTGAGTTTTGAGTTTTGAGTTTTACTAGTGTAACTTGAGTTGAACTTGAATTTCTTGTAACTGGAGTTGAGTCGTAACTTGAATTTTAAACCGCGGATAACTGTAATTACAACTATTGGCTCATTTCGGTCCATGATTTACTTTGAAGAAAGTCGCTCTTTCCGACCGCATTTGAAATATTGATTAAAACGTTCACTCTGTTTTTAAGTGTGATTGTACGAAAGGTGCATGTCGCTAACGTTTGTTTTTTTCTGGAAAATAAAAAGGTTTCTTGCAACCTTTACAGGACAAGGACGAAAAGGCCAAACCCACAATCCAGAATCTTTCGGCTAACATTTTGTTACAAATCGATCTCGATTTTCAAGCCGTGCAGATCTCAGATCGCGGCATCATCTAATCGTTTTCGTAACTGAATCAAACTTTAATCCATTTCCAGTTGCTAGTGTAATTTTCATATCGATTTGATTAAGAGAAGACTGTTGAATAGCTGATTGAAAATGCTTTGTATGGTTCAGTAAAAATGTGGCGCGACACCTTAAGGCGGAGAAAAAGAATAATATACATTGTGTTTAACCTCATTTTGGGCTCGCCCGTTTTATGCAGTTTATAACGATCCATCTGTACCGATGGCACCAATCGACAATAGTTTCCGCGCGGCTCTCAACTGATTGGAAGTTTGGGAGAATGAGAAATGCTGTGGGAATACGAGCCGTAAGCTAGTGTTTCCACAGCTTTTTCGAGTTCTCCCAAACTTTCACGAGTGCAAGCGCTAGTTTTGTGTCTCCATTGAGTTATACAAACACGATTTTTAACCAATCAGCGCGCGTGCTTTCTTAGGACTGGTTTCTAACGGTTTATACTAACGAAGCCATTTCAATAGCATGAAGCGACTAGGAGCATTTCTACTCCCCCTGGATGGGATGCTAGTCCATCGGAGGGTTACCCCCCAGTCATTGTAGCCCTTTTGTATTTAACAATTAGATTTTTAGATTGGACTACGAGTACGAGATTGAGTACGACTACGATTTTCGAAATTCACACCAGTGACGTTTCCAGAGCCTTCGTTCTTCATGTTGGTTTTAGGTGGGGTTAGTAGCTCATGGGATGAAATGGGTATGTATTGTGATAATGTGAAGCCTGAAAACTAGTACTCGTAGTCCAATCTAAAGCTCCCTAGTATGTCAAGGGCGCAGCCCGAGTCAACAATCATTTTAAATAAAGCTGCGTGGCTTGAGGTGATCTAGATCCGCGTCAGCGATCCAAGATCTTTCTGGACAGGAGCCCATTACTAGGAGCCTACAACCCCCATAGTAACCCAATACAACGGCATTTTACAGACCAGTCTATATTTAGATATTTTTCCTGCAAAATAGGTCAGTTCCAGTCCAGTCTACATGAACACGCTTCGGTAATTATAATGAATGAATGATAAAACAATGCGGCCTCACGTGAACATGTCGACATTAGTCCGTGCTTATGATTGCAATTGGTCACTGAGATTCCTGCGGAGCGAATAAAGTAGTTGAGACACTTTTAGGAAATGATGCTTTTCGATATATTCTTAAGCATTTTTTTCTATTTTATTTGCATCTAGCGTTAATTCTCTGATACCCCCGGACCCCCAATTCAATGTTGTGTAGGCACTGTGGTCTGTGCAGTCGAAGTTATCGAAAAGTCAACATTAATCTTGGGGGTAAAGGGCGGGGGGGGGGGGAATGTGACCGATACGTTCCAAGTGTCTCAACACTTTTGTCGCCCATTGTAGCCGGTCTGTGGAAACGCCGTGGCAGGAATATGGGGTAGTTGAAGGCTCCTAATGATGGGCTCCTGGTCTGGATCAGGATGCATCAAAGGAACCGATTACTGAATCAGTGACCAGAGTGAATTCATCGATTTCTCTGATGCATTATGATCCAGACAGATATTGAATCACTGATCCTGATCCAGATCACTGCAAAGGAACACACGTTAAGTGTTTTTAACTAAACGACCGCTATAAAATTCTTCCTTTATCTAAACGCCAAAACTAGCCACAAACTACCTATAGCACCAGTCGATATTTATTCAATGACTAGTGAGCAGCACACGTATACCAGTCTAGGGAATATTTTCCTCTTGGAGTAAGGAGAAACTATGCTCGCCCGGGGCAACGAAAATTTTCATGCCAAGGGCGAGAATCGAACTCGCGACCCTCCGAATTCTAGATCGGACGTTCTAACCACTGAACCACCAGGGCTAACTGGGTACGAGATTTGAAATTCTCTTCAATCAGCCAATGATCACTTTAGCTTTCCATTGGCGTCTTGTACTTCACGATCAGCTTTCCCCCGAGTTCCTTTGATGTCACACAGATCATGCCGCATTGTTTCCTAAACTCTCTGTTTCAGGCCTCGTCGCTGGGATGTCAAATCTTGCAAGCAGAGATGCAGGAAGACCAAGTGAACGATTGAATATAACGCACTAAAGCTACAATGCAGCTATGTAGAGACAATTGAGCGCAAGATCACTTTACAATGGGAATTATATTTTCAAATACGGTTGGTTTACGACGGGACCGTCAGTGATTTTAGATATTGACTCGTCATAGGCAATACTAAGTCGTATTCCTCGGTGAGGAGAATCGTTAAGCTGCATTCTTGAGATATTGTTTAAACATAACTAACTCAAAGAGTCAGTTGTATCATTTGTTTTCCTATTTTCCTGGCAGTGCTATAGAGTGTTTCCACATGTCGTGATGACATCATCATCATCTCAATATTTTTATATCTCAATAAAACCTACATTTTACAGTTGAACTGGCCCGCGGATTGCTATGCTAGTCTATATAGGCGGGTCAGTCGATCAGTAGTTACAAATTATTTATTATTATTATTATATTATTATATTATTATTATTATTATTATTATTACTTTCATAACTAACTTCGTGCATCAATTCAGACATAGTTTTATAGTATATAAAGTGCAGAGGCAAAATCTTAGCATTATAATAAACCGTGGAATGGTATGTTCATTTTTCTTTGCAAAGTACATGAAACGTAATACACGTTTTTGTAATATTAAGATTTTATTTAAGTAAGACTTATACAGTTATAGGCCTGACCCCAGACAAATAATCCGTAAGTGATGTAGGGAGAGCTACATTGGTGTCCCGAAACAATGAAATGGCTGCCATATTGATGTCCATCTGTGGAAGTTACTCCTTTGTTAAGGCTGGTTTTTACGTAAGACAGATTCGTAGTCGGAGTCGTAAACAGAAGCGCAGCGATACGATGATCTAGAGAAAATCCAAAGGGGTGTCGGAAGACGAATACTGATTCCGCTAATGACCCCGTCACTTATGATCTAGTAAAAACTGCATTGTCGGAGTCGGAAGAACAATTGAGGCGAAGAATAAATAAATCACAATATTTAATGCTCGGGCCTTGTGATTAGTTGGTTCTTCCACTTCTGCTTCCGACTCTGAAATTTAAAATCTAGTTTTCAGTGAATCAGAACTTGAGTCGTAATCGGAAACGGAAGAAATGAAAAAGTTCTGATTCTTTTGACTCCGATTCTGTCGAGCTCATGACTCCGTTTACGAATCCGATGTCAGTTCGATTTCCGCATCCTGCGTCGCCATTTTGGTTTGATAGTTGGGTCATGCACACTATGAAGCCAGCATAGCTAGACTAATAAGTGTTTCCCAGAGTCCCTGTCGGAGCTGAAGAATTCTTGTAACTGCTCTGGTCTGCATGTCAGCTACCAACATTTACATGCTTACAAAATTTTAATGAGGCGATGGAAGAATTAAGTTTTGGCAGGCTGACTTGTTTGGACATGAAAAGCATAGTTCTTGGTTGATCTGGGCTTCGTTTTCCAGAAATACCGTATGCAAAACACTCTGTTCTGCAAGCGGTTTCTTTTGTTTCTTTTGTGCAAGAAATGAAAAGCGGTCTAAAAAGCGATGTACGACCTTTTTCACTTATGTCCAGGATTGAACACAAGTATCTTTTTATTAATACTTCATACTTGGCAGGGTTATTTGACATTTTCATATTACTTCATATCTGACAAAATTGTGTGTGTTTTGGTGACTTTTTATCAATGACGTCACTTTGTGATGCTTACCATGAGAAATTTGAATCTCATTAGCGTTCAATCCTGGACATATCTCCCCTTTTTTGCACGAAAGCCTTCAATTGTCCTTTGGGATTAATAAGCGCTTAATGACTGGCCCCAAGGGCGAGTTTTGTTTGATCCCGAGACCCTCAATGTTTCTCGAGGCGAAGCCGACGGAAACATTGAGGTCGAGGGGAAACAAAACTCACTGTTCTCCTTGGGGTCAATCATCAAGTGTTTTGTTAGACCCCCAACTCAAAATTGGAAAAAACTGCGAAGAAAACGTTTGGCTTTAAGACGGCTGGGTCATAAATTTACCCCGGTATCAAAAAGCACAACCTTATCACATGCGAGTCGAAAGTTGAAGTTGTTGTTTCCCTAAGGAGTTAGTGAGGTTTGAGCCACTGCACATGACACGTTTTCCTCCAGTTGGAAAACGTATTTGAGTTGCGAGGTATAACAATACTAGTTCTCCCACGCACGACGGTCCGTATCTGAGCTTGTATGTTTGATGCTGTCACATGACATTCTTTGAGATTTTCCATCGAAATTAGCGATATCAGCATTTTTGGGTTATAATAACCTTTCGTTGCAATTCTGTGCCTAGTTATTTTGTATTTTAACTGCTTTCTTTGTCGGCAAAATTTGGATATACCGTCATTTTTGATTGGACTGGCCACAATAACATTAACGTAAATTCATTCGCATTTGATTGCAAAACCTACTATAACCTACCCTTTCCAGCAAAAGCTGTCGAGGCATACGAAACGTTAAGTCATTAATCAAAGTTCTTTTTACAACATGCATTGTTTTTTCATGTTTGAAAGCGCAGTTTGTATATTATTTCGGTTAAAGCCGAAAGATATACATTTGCGGTATGCAGCTTTTGGAGTTAACAAATTAAAGTAAACATTTCAGAATCAACATTTGACAGAGGTAGGTAAATTAATTATTACGTTGGACTACTGAGCAACTTTGACTCCCTGCAGTTTCTGTAAACACTTCACTAAAGGTCGAGACGATCTGCAACTGGTCCGGTACAGTACAATATCCGCCTGAGTCAATCTCTCAAAGGTACGATCACTCACTCACTTCTAACCGTTTTATAGTAAGTCAGTCGAAGATAATTGCGCTGCAGCCTGACATGCAGTAAGCTGTTAATAGCACGAGCTGCTAACTTCGTCAAGCTGAACTGTACGTTGAAGGTGTGGCACAATCCACAGCTATGGTTTGTATAATGCACTAAGACCATTAGTTTAGAAGTGCAGCTCTTTGGTTTCCAACAATTTTTTCATATAATTTTTTTCTATTCAGCATTAGACTTCAAAAAGAAAGAGTTTCACTCCCTTTTGGCCCAGATACATTCCTCTGTAAATCAGGCAATTAATATTGACTTTAAGATAAAGGATGTGGATGAATAAGGTTGGTGAAATATGTTTCAAAACAGTCACTTATTTTGCAAGGATGTTTTACAACCAGACGGTAAGGAAAAGTACTAAACTTAGATCCTTCGTTCACAAATTCAATTAGTTTTGTTTAAACAGAGACCAAAGTGTCAACCTTTAAGGGAAGAACATTTAAATGTTAAGTAAATAAATTCCAAGGGTGAAAAAAGAAGTCAAAAAGAACTTAGTAGAACTAGGTGTTATTTCGCAGAAGAAGTAGCTTTCCTATAATCAGGTGCCTTGTAGTCTATTTCATTTCTAAAACATTTTATTTCTAAAACATTTTATTTCTACAACATTTCATTACAATTTCAAGTTTTGCCGCTGTCAGTAGAATTAAGAAACGCGAAGCTTGGACAACTTCTAATTAAAATTCCCTGAACACACAATTTTCTAATTTTGCTTGTTTATTTAACCTGTAGGTCTACAAAAGCTTTAGAGTTCTGAAAGAAGAATGAAAAGTAAATCATGTTCTTCCATGGAACCAAAATTTATTATTTTGTGAATTTGCGTAGGAAAATGGAAAGTTCTTTGACATGCCTGCTCTAAAAATCACAATTTTGTGAAACACTGACGACCCTTCATTCTGCATTCAGCTCTTCGTCCAAACAAAGAGGTTTCGGCGATTTTTTTACTTTTCTTTAGATATTTTAAAAATTAGTTATAGAAGTTTAAAATGTCAAACTATGTTAAGCAATAGGTATCTTGCCAAGGAAAATTGTTCGCATTGAAAATTTGAAGTTTGACCTCGTACCTGACGAAAATAAACACAATTCCCTAAAAAAAGCGCATTCTTGCAGAGAAGAAGAACGAAATGCCTTCCTAAGCCACCTGGTATCATTTATGTGTGTGTTTGCGCACGTTCTGTATAGAGACACGGCTTTTGCTTACGTAACTACCCTTGGGAATCATAAAAGCACAGCCACTCGTTTTCAAATAGCCTGCGAACACGCTTCCGGCGAGAACGAAAAAGAATTCGGCAAGGGAAGCGAGACAACGAGCGCGAGAATTGGGAAATCGAAGCGAGTCGGTCGGTTAGGGTCACGGGTCGGGGCGGGTTGGGTCGGGGGAACCTTGCCCCCCATCTCGTCGGGAACCTGATCGCACAGGGTAGTTTTTCTGTACCCACGTAAATTGTCTCGTCACTGTGAAACATCTAGGATGGACATTCAATTAACTTTCTTCTCTTACATGCAGCTAAACCATTTCATATCATGGCTCGCTGGCTTATCACGTGCCTGTTCTTTGTTGGATTGATGTTAATGGCCGGAATGGCTTCCAAAGTGACGTCACCAAGCACGGAGGAGAGCGAATCAAAAGTCAAGCGTTTCTGGTCTCACAACATTAACATAAACAACAACAACAACAACAATAACAACAACAACAACAATAACAACAACAACAACAACAACAATAATAATAATAACAACAACAACGGATGGCTGAATGTCATACATGGTTCCTTTCTTCAATTCGCTTGCCCAGGAGGTACTGAGATATATAATTTAAAGTATTCATAGCGTTGAGTGAGGCATTGTAGGCTATACCAATAATAGCTCTTTGTGAGATACTGCTGAAGGGGCTCGTAGCTGCATTCAAGCGAGGTTAAATGATAGGTCTTCGCAGCCATCTTAAAAGATGAACAGAGCATTCAACAGCACAAGATATGATTTGGTCAGTTTGAGCAAACATAGTGATTCCCTGGTACGGCTACGGCATGATAATATTTTTACTGTACTGACCGTCTTTGTCAAACGATCGCAACACGAGAATTTATTTTCCTGGCCCTGTTTTGCGAGTTTATGGACCGAGATGCCGTCTCGGTCCATAAACACGCAAAAAAAAGAACTTGACTAGTATCCAGCCATCTTGACCTGACACTTGGTCAATAACCATATTTATATAACAGACGAAGCGTTTGCCAATTTATTCCACACACATCTAGACATCTAAAAGGAATTGTTGTTGTTTCCCTTCATGTCTGATTGTTTTTCAAAACTGTTTGCAGGAAATTCTGTTGTCACAATTTTCTGCCTCATATGATCGAGTAAAAGGGAAAAATATCTGGAAGGTTCAATGCGCCAAAAAAGCCGGCAAGATCTGTCGAAGGTATCCAAAAAATTGTTTGTAGCCCTTTTCTATTAAAAGTGCGTATGACCCGAAAAATAAGTCCTTTCAAAAATACGCTCGTTTAACAGGCTTTTCAAAGTAGAGTAAAATGGTGTTTTTCTTTTGTTTTTGTAAGTTTTTCTATTATGCAAATTTAGTCGCTGATGACGTCACCGTTTCTGCAAGTACAGTAGTGTGTCACAAAATTAAGAATATCTCCGCCAATAATGAAGCAATGCTATTGAAACTTGACAGGCATGTTGCACCCTACGAAATATACCAGATGGTAAACATTTTGTTGTTGCTATGGCAACAAGCTCGGTTCCAGTCTCTTTCTCTTCAAAATCAAATATCACCATTTGTAGCTGCATGGGGCAAAATACACAATTAAAAATATTAAATACTGGCATACGTATTAGATAAGACCAGGTATTTAGCCTTGCTGAGTAGCAAATGGTAATATTTAATTTTGAAGAGGCAGGAGACTGGAACCGAGCACGTCATAGCAACAACAAAATGTGTGCCATCTGGTATATTTCATAAGGTGCAACATACCTCCCAAGTTTCAATAGCATTGCTTCATTATTGGCAAAGATATTCTTAATTTTGTCTTTCGCCATTGTACTTGCGCAACCGATGACGTCATCAGTAACTAAATTTGCATAATAGGAAAACTTGAATATCTCTGGAGCAAAAAGAGATATCACAAAAAGAAAAAAACGCCAGTTTATTCTACTTTGAAAAGCCTTTCAAATGCCTGATTTTTGAAATGACATATTTTTCGGGTCATATCAGGAGCCATAATCAGGGATTATGGCTCCTGGTCATATGCGATACATATTTTATGTCGAAAGAGTCAACTATAAGTTTAACTATGGTTGCGTTACTTTTGGGTGATCTGGATCAGGATCAGTAATCCAAGATCTGTCTGGATCATGGCACATCAAAAGAACCGATGAATCCATGACCAGAGTGGATGGTGTGTTCGGTCTCCTATCTCTTCTCTGCACTCGAGAAGAGACTTCCTCTGTGCAGCTAAAAAAGCCTTATAGACCTCTCACAAAGAAGAAATGCCTTCGGGAGCAAAAAAATTCGACTTTTCCTCCCTGATAGTAGGGAAATGGTGCCGCCAGGAGGACGCAGGCACTGGAGAAGCCTGCGTTTGCATGGCAACGGCACACAGTTATTTCCTGAGGTGGAAAAAC
>JAHPZR010053568.1:0-10139 GCA_019787425.1 Platygyra sinensis | reverse complement strand
GCATTAAATGGTTTTCAATATCTGCTTCTTTGAAGTTGACAGATTTGATAAGCTTAATTAGCATATTTTGCAATGTGCAAGATCACAAACTTGTTTGAGATACAGTTGACACAATTTTTAATGGACTCTTTCTTAATTATGCTCTAATAAAAAAGGGAGGTCTTGTCACAGTCGAGACTGTGTGATCAACTTGAAAACGTATTTTCTTTTTCCATAACATGCTTATAAAGTCATTGTTTACTGGCAAATGATAATTTAAAAGAAAAAAGTTAAAGGGTTAATAGATTTTACTTAGCCTGCGAAAACAGCTGTCCTTCTTTGCTCCCGGCCTGAGTGGCGTTTCGCGTGAAGGACGTCTGCGATTCACCGCAGAAAATTCCATACTGATGACGTAAACGTGAACTTTATAATTTTGAATAAATTATCATTTGCAGTCACGAAAGATTTGTGCCAAGCAGCAAATGTCTTACATTCTCACAAATGTATGAGTTACACTAGCAAATTCAGATGTACAGAGTATTTTAGAAATACTGGTAACTGATGAGATCCACATGGAGGATCGAAACCATGGTCTTGGCTAAGCCGAACAAGGACACATTCAGTGGACATGCGCGTCAACAGTTGCATTTGAATCATGTTGTTACAATATCAAGCTACCTGAAAGAAAAATTGGAATTTCACTAGACAAGCTGGTGTATAGCTTTCTCGAAGTAAAGCTACAGCTTCTCTGAAGAAAAAGGTACGAGGGCAAATATGATATCACTTCTGTACTCTCAAACAGTTCTAATCACTGTTTACGGAGGTGTCAAAATCCATGAAGTAACTTGCAGATATAACAGCGGAAATCATGACCTCTAAAAATTCGCCATGGCACAGTCTAACAGCTCAACACTTCTTAAAATTCCTCCTTATAACACAGCATGAAGTGTCCTTCATAAACACGAGTGAAGTGACGAAAAGGTCGAGTAACCGAACAGAGAACGGCAAATGTACAGATGACACAAACCGTCGAAGTCATGTAGGCTTGTCAACCCCAATTTACACAAACCACTGCTAAAATTAAAAGACACCAGAGTTTCACTGTCCCGCATCTTTACGGACTTATTATGCATAATTACTGATCGAACCAATCAGCACTCATGACTAGATGCGGGACAGATTTTCATCATCAGTATGGAATTTTCTGTGGTGAATTGCAGGTGTCCTTCACGCGAAACGCCACTCGGGCCGGGAGCAAAGAAGGACGGCTGTTTTTGCAGGCTAGATTTTGCTGTTCTAAAGAGATTCTTTTGGGTGAGTTTATAAAAAAACTGTACATAGGGTTCAGAGCCACCTTAAAGTATTATAAGCTGCAATTAAGGGTGTTTTTAGCAGTTCACACTGTTGCCATGATAACCTATTGCATCACAAAAATGATAACATCGTGTTCACCAATGATTGGGCAGGTTTTTTTTGATAACATGATTGTAGCATTAAGTGTTAAAGAGTGGTTATAACAACCTGTCAAATTCTAATTGCAAGAAACTGTGTCGAGCCACCTTAACTCAACAGACTTGTTTTCTTTCAGGCTACGATCCAGTGTATAGAATTCCACCCCAGTGCCAAGGTTCTTCTCACTGCAGGCTTCAATAAAACATTAGATCTCTTCCAGGTAATTTGACCCTGTATTTTGAGCCCTGACTGGGGACATTGTGTTGCGTTCTTGAGAAAGACACTTAACTCTCACAGATCCTCTCTCCACCCAGAGTACCAGGGAATTTAGTGCTGGGGGTAGCCCTGCTATGGACTAGAATCCCATCCAGGGGTATTCTACAGTTCATAATTAACTGTTAGTAGAATTCCCCTGTCAGGAAACTTTCTAATTAAAAGTAGTAAATTAAATATAATAATTAACAATTGAAGGGGTGAGTGCAAAACGGTGCTAAGTGACGATTTAGGTGGTTTTCTTTTTTTCTGCAAAAGCGCCTGAAATTTTGCATGCCGCTTTCAATTGAATAGAAAAACATTACCCTGTATTTTTTTTCGCTGGTTTGCTCTTCGTTTTCGAGATATTACGTATGCAAACAACCCTCCGTGATCTATTGTTGAACGAAAAACAAAAGAAGCCTTTTGTTTCGCTAAAGCATCAAGTCACTATAACACAATAATTTCTCACCGCCGCTTCGTTAGCTCAAGGGGATAACGCGCCGAACGAAGCTGATTCGAATTTGTTTTGATGTGACACTCGAGGGCTCGATTCGAGGTCGGTGAAATCTTTTTTTTTTTTTTTTTCGTTGTTGTTTTTCTTCTTCTTTCAAAATCCTTCTTCGTGTCTTTGTAACTGAACTGCCGTTTTCACTGGTAGGGATTTTTTTTTTAGCTGCCTTTGTGACGTCAGGTTTTGGCGCGCAAAGCATCGATTACTTCGATAACACAAATTCAGAGCTTACCTGTTAGTTAAGCAGAGTTTGCTCGTTATTTCCAGCGATATTTGAAGCTTATTCGAGGAATATTTGCGCCCGCCTGGTAGGAGATTTGGCATCATTAAGCCTTTGACCCTCGTTAAGTCACCCAGCATTGCTCAAAGAACCGAGGAATGTTTTTGTTCTGAGATCATGGTTTAAGTCCGCCGTTAACTTAGCCATTGAAGAACAAGTGAGCCAGGCGGTAGAGTCTAGAAATGCTTCTTCTTCCAAAACAAAGCATCCGTCCTGGACTTATGGCTCATTTGCCAAACTTCGGCGTGTGTCAGTTTTGGAAATTAGAACTGCTTTCTAGACTCTTATTATTTTCTTGAAATCAGCCATCCAACAACCTTCGCTGCAAAAATTTCTGGGATATCCCATAATAATCTTTCATACGTAAAGCGCCGTGAGCATTGTGTGCGTGACTTATAGCTCGCCTTAGTGTGTGACTCAGACACGGCCGGGGACTGGCGAGAAAGGCCAGGCAGCAAAGTCCTTGAAATTTGACCTGTACCGAGTGTAGAGTTGAAAAGTTGCCGGCTAAATTAAACAGATTGAAAGCCATTTTTACGGGCCAAACAGAAGCCAAAGACAAATCGCAGGTGGGTTAAATTGGCAAGCAAGCGTTCCGTGAGTGTGTATCGTGGATTTCCGAGCAGATGATTACTTTGAGTTGTGACAGGATCGAGCCCGCCGCGAAGAAAAAACTGAAGACAAAGAACGCCTGATCGCAGGTTAGGAAGAAGAAAACTTCAGCTCAAATGTAAGTTTTGCTTTGTATTTCAGCGTTCCTTTGCTGATAACTTTTCCGTTTCATATGCTTTCTTTCGGCATGAGCAGCATGTTAGCTTAAGGCTTCCTCTTTCAGTGTTGTCAGAAATAATCATTTCATGGAACGAGCAGTTTTTTACCAAAAAAAAATAATTTCACGTAGAAACATTTAAACATTTAAGTCACTGACGTAGCCGATTTGCAAAACGTTCAGCCTCTATCTCTAGGCACTATTCATTGACTTGATTTACGCATCGATTCGTGCACTAGATTTCCTAAGTCGAGATTGTTTTCCTTGGCCTAACACTGCGGTAACACTAACGTATCTTGACCTTAACTCTAACCTAATACGAAGCGCTAACCCTAAGCAATAACTTTAACCTTGAACGCTAGCCCTAAGCCTAAAAAATAAGCGCTAGCGCTAACCCTAAGCAATAACTTTAACCTTGAACGCTAGCCCTAAGCCTAAAAAATAAGCGCTCAGTAGCGCTAACCCTAAGCAATAACTTTAACCTTGAACGCTAGCCCTAAGCCTAAAAAATAAGCGCTCAGTAGCGCTAACCCTAAGCAATAACTTTAACCTTGAGTGCTACCCCTAACCCTAACAAGAATCATACTAACCCTAACCTTGTTCCGTAACCCTAACCTTCAACGTTAACCCTAGTTTCGAGCGGTAACCCTAACCCTGACTCTAATAAAACTGGGAACTCTTAACCCTAGGAGTTAAAGTCAGCATTTGAAAAAAACTTCAAAGAGAAACAACGCTAATAGTACTGTGTAACAAAGCAGTTCCAAAAGACGCGGACTGTGACATGCAAGTGTTTTAGCATACTTTATTTCTGGAATACGCAATAGAAACGAGGGGAAATAAGTGCAAGGCAGTTTTCTACAGCTATAAACAAATTGGCATGCGAAGTTTGCAGCTGTGTTGGCCATGTTCGATTTCAGCGAAAAATCTAGCGGACATTCTTGCACGTGGCCTTTCAACTGAGCTTACATGCTGCGTGAAATGAACTTTTCACGGTTCTCTAAGTGAAATCAAAGTCCTTGCGCGGCGCGATAATGTGAAGTCAAAATTTCAACTGTCCGTAAATGACCTGAAATCAACATTGTCTAAAGCTTGCGCGTTGCGTAAAATTAACATTTGCCTGTAACTTGAGTGAAATTAACGTCTTTGCGGTCGCACGTTAACGTGGAATCAACATTCTAACGGTTTTTACCTCAAATCAGCATTTTTTTCAAGGTTGCACGCTGCAAAGATCAATATTCTGCGGGATTTTAAGTGAAATTACCGTCTTTGCAGTCACGTGCTGGCGTGACAACAAATACAAGTTTTTGCATACGTAATATCTCGAAAACGAAGAGCAAACCAGCGAAAAAAAATACAGGGTAATGTTTTTCTATTCAATTGAAAGCGGCATGCAAAATTTCAGGCGCTTTTGCAGAAAAAAAGAAAACCACCTAAGATCGTCACTTAGCACCGTTTTGCACTCACCCCTTCAATTATTCACCAAAGTGGAGGTGAATAGTGGTGGATATTTACCGAGCCACAAAGCGGCGAGGTAAATATCCACCACTTTCACGACACTGAGGTGAACAATTGTTTTAGTATATAGCACACAAGCTGAATAACTAGCGGCCCAAAGAGTAACTTTTATTGTGACAATATGCCGACAAAAGCCATTTTTTGTTCTTCTTCGGCTGACTCGGAGGTGAATAGTACTTGGCTAATCACCTCCAAGCTAGCCAATCAGCATGCGCGAAAAGCACTATTCACTTGTGTGGCATATACTAATTAATTATTATTATTATTGGATACATGATGTAAGAATAACTATAAAATTATGGTCTTTTGATCAACTTAAACTTAAAGTGAGTCCCAATATTTTAAAGGGCAGAGTATTTTAGATATTTTGTTATTATTGCAGGCTTACTCCAGGAGTTTTTGGCATGTAGCCACATCAGCTACAATTTTAATGTTTTAGTGCTATTCGTGTACATTACTGTCTTGTAAGAAGATGCACTGTAGTTGCTCATACATCTGTAGTAACAGATTGCAAGAAAGGAGTTCAGATCACTAACAACGCATCCACTATCTATCTGTCAACAGATAGATGGTCAAACTAACCCAAAGCTTCAAAGCGTCTTCCTTGAAAGATTTCCTATCCATACAGCTCACTTCAGCACTGATGGCGAGCAAGTTATTTTAGCCTCACAGAAAAGGGAGTTTTATGTGTATGACATGGTCAAAGGAGATGTCATTAAAATTCCTCAAATTAGAGGTTAATACAACACATAATAATCTGCATATTGAATGGCCTGCTACTTTTGTCACAAACTCCAGAATTTTGATTTGTTATAGCTAGTGCCAACATTCTGATTGTTGCCTTATCCATCTATTAAATTGTTTGTTCCTTTCTGATCAGTACTCATTACATGTACCACAGGGTCTTCATTCTTCAAGGAGAACATTTCATTTAGTTTTTCCAGTGAATTTTTCCTCAGTTGGTCAAATTTTGTTATTTAAAACCTGAGAGTGTGGTTTTTTCCCATGCTATCATAAATGTACCAAGTGCAACGGACGTATTTAGTTCCAAAAAGAGAAAAAAATAATAATATGAAAGCATTAAGTCTGCATGTCAAAAAAGGTCTGGTGAACAATACATCGTATATGTTTAAAATTCTTTGTCACTGTGCTTCCACTTTGGTATGTACATGCATGTATGTGAACATGCACCAATATGTAGATTTCTTCTATTTCATGCAGGTAGAGAGGAAAGATACTTTGATAAGTTTCATGTTTCACCTGATGGGAAACACCTTGTCTTTGTTGGAACTAATGGCTATCTTGTTCTTCTCTCAAGCAAAGTAAGTTTGCGGCCAGTTGGTGTTTGCCTCTCAGCAGCCTATGTGTATGATTTAATATCCACTATAATTTTGCCATAGTCTGGAAAAATCACAGATTGCATTCATAAATCAAAAACAGATTTTGCATTTCTTTACATTTATTGGAAAGGCAAATCTGTTTTTGGATTTAAGAAATCCAGTCTTAAGTTTCCCAAAGAAACGCACCCAAACTTAATTATTGGGGTGGGGAAGTGGAGTACGGGGGTGAATGTTGAGGGGAAGGGGTGACTGTCGCAGCAAAGTTCCCACACTGGTAAACAAACACAAAGAGTACACTGTAGACAAACATCTCCCAGAAACCTTTCCTAAGTGGATTCCTTTTGAGGTTCCTGTTTGTGGGAGGTTTGACCGTAATTTGGTGTATAATTTTCAACTCAGACAAAACAATGGATTGGAAACTTGAGGATGAACAGTTCAGCGTCTGCAGTAACATTCAATGCCGATGGATCTCGCATGTTTACAGCAGGAGGTATGCAGCTAAAACTTCCCTTCCTTTTGTTGTGTACCCCAAAATGATGATGCTATCTCTTTTGTACCCGCAGTAGTACTTGGTAGCTCTTCATGTACTTGAATGTACTTTTTCCCTCATACCTCTGCCTTCTGTAGACAATCATGTCCTTAAATGCATGTATTCAAGATGACTTAATTCCAAAGATGACTATCAGCATTCAACTTACCTGTACAGTTAACAAATCATTTTTCAGTATATAGGAGTTGAAGACAAAATGTGGAGAGTTGTTGCATTGAATGGGTGTATGAATAGACTGTTCACAGACTTCACAGAATTGCAAGAGAACTGTACATACACCAGTGCAAAACAGGCGACTTGACAGGATAGGGGGTGGGGAATGATCCTGTGTGCTTCATGCTCGCTTAGGTCGCTTTTTCTTTGGTGTGCATTAAATAAGAGACAGCCTAGTGTATGAAATATAATAGGTAATCAAGTTTTGGTGTGTCCATCTATTTCTTAGCTGCTTCACCTAGTTTTATAATAGTAGTGATATTATAATTATAGTGATTTATTTTTTTTGTTTTGCTTCTCATTTTTGGTGTTTTCTTTCCCTCTGCAGGTGATGGAGAGGTGTATGTTTGGGACATGAACACTCGACGCTGTGTGCACAAGTTCGTGGATGAAGGGTGTTTAAAGTCAACCACAATGTCAGCGTCCAGAGATGGACAATACTTAGCTTGTGGGTGGGTGTCCTTAAAATGCTTTCCTCTCAAACACGAGCATGTTCCACATGTACAAATATGTAGTTATGATAAACCAGGCAGTGATAGTTTGATTTAGTAGAGCAAGACTCGACAAATGATGGGAACACAAATGTATGTATTAGAAAGCAAAGATGACCAGCAATGGCAAGGATGTAAATGGATTGCTCAGCAGGAATTTTTTTATTATGTACATTTAGCCCCTAGGAACATCTGCAAAGTGTCTTAGCCTGCCCCAGGGAGGGCCCCTGAGCAGCACTGTTGTCACCCTGTGGGAGGTACTCCGGTGAATTGAGGATCGGCGTGTGTTGTGAAGGGTCTTAAGACCCGTCACCATTTAAGGATAAAGCAGATGGAAAGTGGAAATTAAGCATAAAATTTGATTATCGTTTAGCTGGGAACTTAGGTACTGCAATTCTAGCTGATGTAATTTAGGTACCCAATCTACAAGTAAGGACCACCTCACAGCATGCACTTGTATAGCCCATATATGGGAGTAGGATTGTTACAAGCTTTTTTATACTTCATTTCAGGTCTGATAGTGGTGTAGTAAATGTCTATGACAATCAATGTTTACATCAAACCCAACCAAAGCCACTTAAGGCCATAATGAATTTAACAACGAGTGTTCACAAGTGTCTGTTAAACTCCACGAGGTAAGTGTTATGTTGGTGACCTAATGCCGTAAATTTTATTCTCTACCTCCTTAGCTTTCAGATACGGTGTGCACAGTTCAGGTCAATATCACTGCTTTTACCCACATCAACTTAAAGGCGAAAAGGCATTCACTGAAAAGCTAATTTTATGTTAACCTGCGATCAGGCGTCCCTTACATTTTTTGTCGCTGCGGAAGGTACGCCTGATACAATTACTTGACTATTTGTCTGTTGCTAGTCCAGAATCTGGACTTTTCTCTGATTGGTCAAGAAACAAAAAGGTACTTAGAACTGAGCCATGATTGGTTACCTTATTGGCGTGTGATTTCCGGTAAAAAAATCCCGCGTGCTGATGAATTCCGTCGTGACGTCTGGTGAGGCGAGCGAATAGAGCGAGTTTTTGTCAGCTTTAAATGCTTCTCTTCAGAGTTTTGTTCACAAACCTCTCAATGATGAACAAATAGAATGCATTCATAGAATCGCATGCCATGGGAGAGATATTTTGGCGGTGCTACAGACGGGATTAGGCAAGAGCGAAAAATATGTACTACCACCGTTTTCGTTGATACGCGACTTTCGAAAACAAAACACCCGCGGAAACCTTTCAAAAATTTCCATAAATCATTCATGTTATCGACAGATCGGATCGAAATTCACCAATCACAGCCCGCTAGCATGACGTAAAGAAGGTTTGAAGGTCACACCAACGGCTGTGATTGGTGGATTTCGATCCGATCTGTCGATAACACACAAGACTTCCGGTAATTCTGCTGGATTATTCGCGCTGACAGAAATTTTAATTAGGGGGCGGCAGACAAATAGTCAAGTAATTGTATCAGGCGTACCTTCCCGCCGCGACAAAAAATATAAGGGACGCCTGATCGCAGGTTAATTTTATGTATGCATTGTGCATAAAGAAATTCATCATTCTTTCCTACTTACAGGTACATGTAGTTCGGTTCGTAATTCACTTTGCTTGCATTCACTTTGACGCGATAAGACAATCATTGAAAAGCTTACAGAAAATGTGCATAGAAATTGTTAATACATGTACATGTCACTGTTTCCCGCCTATTCTGGGGCTAGTCCAGCTCCTAATTCACTTTTTATAACATTTTTTTTTCAAGTCTGGGGTATTTTCACTTCAAACTCTTACAAATTTCACTTTTGTTCTCCTGCAATCAAACTTTCTTTGTTTTTCTTTTTAGCGAAATACTGGCAATATCTTCAAGAGCTAAAAAGGATCTGTTTAAAATGGTAAGCAAATTTAATAGTGAGCTCAGAACTCTCAAAAAAAACATGAGAAGTTAAGACAACTTTGTTTTTTTTCTTTTTTCTTCCTTTTATTCAGGTCCATCTACCATCGCTTACTGTGTTCTCCAACTGGCCCACGTCACGTACTCCACTCAGATACGTTAACGCCTTCGACTTCTCTCCAAACAGTGGCTATATTTCCATTGGTAACGACCGGGGGAAGGCGTTACTTTACAGGTATGCCTTGTCACGCTTGTATCCCTAATTTGTCACGCTTTCCACTTCCTTACTCTCGTTTGTCACAAAAATGTGTAAAGCAATGTAGAAAAATAGAACATATCAATATTTTGATCATTTTTGCAGGTTAAATCACTACGTGGACTCGTAGATTCTGAGTGTACGCGCTCAACGGTCAAATCGACAAGTCATCTGGGGTACATCTACACTGATTGATTGTGTACGTCATATATGCCGTCATGGGTTGTCTACCGTTTCTCGTCCTCCGCCAGAGTCCGCAAGTTTTGTCAGGAATTGCTTAGCAACAAGTTGTGTTCCTGTTGCTGTGATGACGTCACAACTTTTGGAGTTTCCGTGAGTGATGACACTATTTCTTGATTGGTTAAAAGCAAGCCTTTTATCCTGACACTTGTGCATCAGAGACACCATTGGATGTCGCTCAGAGCATGTGCGGCAGCCGATAGCTGGATTGAGAGATGGATGGATTGAGAGAAAGTCGCTCAGGCATCAATTTAGAACATTCTTTCACCAGGAGAACTTGACTTTGTGATTATGTATGTTTAACTATAGGAATACAAATCACGAACAAGTGAGATCAACTGTTAAAGAATGATAATTTGTGAGCAAATCAGTGAAAGTAGAAAAATTGTATCATATC
>JAHPZR010053566.1:17500-20042 GCA_019787425.1 Platygyra sinensis | reverse complement strand
AAAAAATTTCTTTTCAATGTTAGCGTTTAGTGGCAGAATATTTACCCAGAGGCTACTCGGCTCGGTAAATATTCTACCACTATCCACCGAGATCGAAAAGAATAATTGTTCAATAAACTTAAGAAGGTATCCCTAACGATGCTATCCATTGGTGGCGAATCATTAGGAAGTTTCAAGATCGACCAGGAGGATAGATACTTAAAGGGCATTTGACACCCTTCTGCGCATGTGCAGCAATTTGATTTCTCATCCGACGGAACAGTTTTCAAAGTTGTTATTTGTGAGAAAAATCCTCCTCCATCGACCTTGTGAGGCGTATGAAAATAGTAATACCGATATTGAAGAACTGTTTAGTCATCCATGAAAGATTTAAAAGTCGTATTTTGTGTTTTGAGTTGAATGCCGTCGAGAAATACAATGTCCTCGAGAGGGTTTTCGAAGCGGCTAGAGACGAAAGCTACTTTCACCTCGTAGCCGTCTTGTTCGAAAAAAAAGAGCAAAAAACGAAGAAAAGATGCAAGTACAAGGACGAAAATCGGAAACTTTGTATATATAGCTGCAGATATGCATGCAAGTTGGAAGAAAGTAAAGCGTATGTGCTTGTAATCAACGGACACGGCCTTCACACAACATAAACATGATAAATATTCTTTACAAACAAAAGGCCAAAAGCCGGCGGATAAAGAGATGTTCGAAAGGCACGTGCAACTCTAAGCTGACCCTCGTGGCGCTCGTGATAGTATTACGGTTTCTATTGGTTTAAAAAAATTGGGGTGAATCAAGACCGCACATGCGCTTTATCGTGACAATGGCCCTTTAAGGATAAGCCAACAACAACAACAATTTAATTCACCCTTATTCTTGAAATAAATTAAATTAGCATGAAATAAAAATTAAAACTGAAATGGTGTTGGCTTCCCAAAATAACTAGAAAGTTAACAAGGTTAGGAAGCCAAGTGTAACAAGATGAGAGAGCGTCATAATTGTCAATAATCTAAACAGTGGAGTTGAATGTTCATCAAATGAAGAAAAAGTCATGATTCGCACTTCTTTTTTCTGTAAAACATATTAAGGCTGAAGTGTTGTAGAGTATGTATATACCATAAGTCAGATATGGGTGGATTAAAGACTAGTAGATATTAGTTATATAAATAGCAGCTAACTCTTAGTCGATTCCTCTGCAACTTTTCCTTCCTTGCTGTCTCCAAGATGACATAAATCCCGAACGAGCACTGACAGAATATACTTGGCTTTATATTACTAGGAGCCTGGTGCGCTGATCACGCCAAAGCTGTAGCTAAAGATAAGAACCAGTACCTGCAGCTTGATCTTGGACAAGTCAGCACTATAGGATTGGTTGAAACTCAAGGGCAATACTATTTCCCAAATTATGTTACCAAGTTCAGTATCAATTGTAGCGCGGATGGTGCAACCTGGTTCAGCTATGGCAAGGTAAGTCATAGCTGTTACTAGGTAAGATAAAACAAAAAAGAAATATCGTTTAGATACCAGATCTCATTTATTATGCTATTATTTAGACCGCTTTGTAAATCAGAGCCTACTAGTTAAAGTGCCTATGAAGTAAAAAATAATTGCTGCTCATTTGAAAGACTTTTTAAAGAAAAGAAGAATGGCGTTTTCCTTTTGGGAATATCTTTTTTCTTTGTAGAGATATTTACATTTTTGTATTATGCAAATGAGGAAAGTGATGACGTCATAGGTGGTTCCAGTTAAACAGTAGAACACTCAATCAAGAATATCTCCAGAATCATTGGAGCAGTGTTCTTCAAACTTGGTACCAGAAACGTACATCGTACGTACAAAAGAAACAGAATAACACCTACTATGTTGTTGCCATGGCAACACTCTCGGCTCCAGTCTCGTTCTGTGAAAAACCAAATATCCCTATTCGCGATCTTTCAAAGTGGGACAGAGGGTCTAGTTCAGCACACACATGTTTCACATATTGTCTTAACTCTCCCCATTAAATTGTTGTGAGTGGATGATCCTTGTTTAGGATAAAATTTGGGAATGGTAATCTTAATTAAAACAGGACCACCGGCATAACTGTTGTCATGGCAACAGCACGACGGGTGTCATTTTGCTTCTTTTGTGATGTTCAATCCTGATGCCAACTTTGAAGAACACCGCTTTAATATTTCTAGAGATATTCTTGATTGAGTGTTGCACTGTTTTAGTGAAACCACCTATGACGTCATCACTTTATTCATTAAAACGTAAATATCTCTAAAACGAAAAAAGATATTCTAAAAAGAAAAATGTCATTCTTCTATACTTTGAAAGGCCTTTCAAATGAGCAACAATTATTTTTAATTTCATAGGCACTTTTTAATACTCAGATTAAGCGAAATAATGCAATAAAGTTAACACTCCGAGGGCAGATGCGCAAATTTATACAGTGGAACCTCGATATAACGGACCTCGATATAACGAACATAATCTGGAAGCCCAAATGTAAAATCTACCTCGATATAACGAATTACAATGTCAACACGCGACAGAAGATAAACGCTGAACAGAT
>JAHPZR010053566.1:0-15000 GCA_019787425.1 Platygyra sinensis | reverse complement strand
TTAAAGTGACATACTATGAACTCAATTAATATATCCCTAAAGTTCGCTCACTGAGTGCTCAAAATTATAAACGACGACCCTGAAAAAGATAAATCACTTTTTATAGCAGTGCTTTACTGGGCGAAATAAGGTGTGATAATTTAGGCAACATTTTCAATCTAAAAATGAACTCCAATAACAGTCAACAAAACTCTCACAAGCGGGCTGGTAACATTTGAGTAGCCAAGACGTTGTTGTGGGCCTCAGCAAGCCACTGATGCTTGGAGTGAACATCTGGAACCTATTCAACTACATTCTCAAGATTTCTTGGCAGGGCCGCAACGATGTTGGATTTTATTTTAAACGCATAATTTCTACATGAATTGGTAGTTTAGTGAACACGGCGTAAATTATGGTAGATGCAGCACAGTAGATCAGTTCAAGCCCTTGTGACTGCGCACTTATTCGGCTCATTCTGAAAACAAATATGTTGTTTTACAAAAGAAATTTGTCCCGTTATGAGCAAAGAATGAAAAAAGAAGCTATTTTCCGTGTTTATAAGGTCTTTACAAATTTAACTTGACTAAGGTTTACAAGCCACAAAAAACTCGATTCCATCAGCGGACCATTTGCACACGAGGACGATTTATACGTCAATAATCATGGAACAAAGATTATTGTTCTGTTACTTTCAGGAGGGAGGGGGTGACTCTTTTGTTTTCGAGTATCTGTCAGAGACCGACTCATCACTGTCAGTGTGACGTCACATAGCAACAAGTTGGAGCTTCGCTCGGCTTGCCCAGATTTTGCGTCGGGACTCCATTGAATTCAAATAGAGGATAATACAAGCTATTATTGCGCTATTATTCACTAATTTGGCATAAATATGCAAGCTTTGTAGTGGATATTGTCTGTGAGTACAACTATTTGTTGTTTTGTGTCCGTTTTTTGCTCCAAATTTTATTGAAAACAAATCGGGACAAGTGGGGTTACCGCCATCTTGACTTCCGGTCAAGTAAAGGCCACCCAAAACGCCCGCTGTTTTCTCTTCAAGTTTTCAAGAGAAGTACCTCATAATAGGAGGTTTTGCTCCTTTTTGACATAACTTTCAAGCCATTGTTAGTTTTTCACAACGTGATGAGCCATTTTGCTCAACAATCCTTTTGAGTGCGAGGGCGTACATGTCGGTTTGATTTCTCGTGTGTTAAACTTTGTTGGATTGGTGAAAGGTCAAGAGTGCCGGTCTATGTTTACCAGCTGTTAGCTGGTTGAATGCTTGTGTTTTTTAAATTTTGTGGAGTAGATGACTGCCTGTGTGCTCCAGAAGAGCTAACCTTCAGAATTCCCGGCCACGATTGGCTGACATTAGATGCCTGCTCCCGTAGTCCCGCAGTCCATAAATATTTGCATATGGAAACAAAAGAGAAAAACTTAATTTATACACGAATATACCTCGTTCCAAAAAAACATCAGCCGAAACAAGCGCGTTACACATGAAAAGACTTCGTTCTATAATCCATGAGACGAAACCCGGAGTTTTAATATTCATTTTATCCACTGCGGGACTGCGAGAGCAATAGTTTTACTAGTCTTACTTTCATAGCAATAGTTTTGCTCGTCGTTAATACGTTCATCAACCCATAAAATGGCGATACTTATCGTTACGTCTCCTATTGTCATTAATGTTCCAACCAGAGGTTTATTGGCTCTCGAAACAAAGGATTCTTTTGTTCTGTGGTTGGCAAAATTGAAATATCAAAAGACTTGTTTGTAAACAGTGAGTATCGCTATACGACACCACTGCGGGACTACGGGTGCAAGCGTTCAATGTCACGTAGTCGTGGCCGGGTATTCTGAAGTCGCTCTCCAATTGCCATTCCATTAACTTTGAAGAAATTGTTGAGACGAACCATAAGTACCGAAGGCTTAATTCTCAGCACAGAGCAAACTTAATATACCATGTACCAAACCTCCTATTCTGGGATCAGGACATCCCCGCATTTCTGCGTGGGCTCCGGAAAAACGTTGTCAATCCATTAAACTTTGTCGACGTCTCAGGCACTTGTTAGCTCTTGTTAGTATGTTTCTACTCAAAATATGAGGCTTTCGAATAATTTATCCTACCGAAAATTACTGCAAAGAAGTCTTTCATATATTTTGAATCCTGGGTAACATTGAACAAAGTAATCGAATCATCAGTTAGAAATTTCCACATTTCTTTCAGTTAACGAAGCAAAAAATTTGGCCGCCATATCGAAAATCACCGATGTATGACGTGACGTCACACTGGTAGTTATGACTAGACCACTGATTTGCCTGGAGACACCCCCTCCCTCATGGTTACCTTCATCATCTCTTGTAAATTTAAATCAAAAATGTAAATCAAATTTAATGTCAACCACAGGGAGTGCTTGCGCAATCACCCGAGCCAGAGGCTCATGATACAGTGCTTTTTATTGTCTGTCTATTTATTATTAAACTGCTTTTATAGGGAAGCCTACTACAGTTTTTCCGAGACTCTGTTGTGCGCTCTTCGATTCCTTGCCACACATCAGCAAAGTTTGTCCTCTTTTATAGACTTTTTGCTAAAATTTGCAATTTGTTATGACACATTTTCATCAGTTTGAAACGAATTCTAATGAAAACGTCCCATATTAACTAAATTCGGGCCAAAAAATTGATCAATGGGGGTGATTTTTTGATAACATGACAAATTGGAAAAAATTGTTGATATTGCTGTGACCGGTAAAAAGAGGCCGAAATAGCTGAAAGAAGAGTGGAACTCAAAAGTAAAGGGGTGGAGTTTGCAAATTGCGAATCCTGTGGAAACTTGCTTATTTCGTCGGTATTTTTAGAAGCAGTTTAACGAACGAATCTTTTTTTCTAAATTATCTTTCAGGGCAATTTTGAAAACTAAAAGACAATCTAATTTCTCTCAAGAATTTTTTGGGGATGGTTTTTTATTTATCATAATTGAGTTACCAGATATAAACAAATCGAAGTTGGTGACTGTTATTCCACAACGTTTTTTTAGAAAAAAAATAGAAAGATAATGTATGAGTGGATTTTTTAAAAAGTTAAAACATACAGCTACTTCAGATAATTCTTCAATTCTTCAGTGTTGCAACTAATCGATTGTATTCCATCGGTTTTACTTTGCAGCTGCCAGTCTTGTCCCACCAGTGAAAGACCAACCAGAAGATGGTAAATATATTCTAACGGGTACATAACCAGATTAATAAGCATTTCAAGGAGCATTCCCAGCCCTCACTTACAGTCTACGTGCTAGCAGTTGGACCGAGTCCTGTTTTACATATTCTCTTCGCAGCCTAAAGAGGAAGCGTTAAACTGTTGGAAACATCGCTCCCAGTCGGACAATTTTTATGTCGGAAAATCTCGTAAAAATATCCATAATTTACTGGTTTTACCCCGGCATTGAGGACAAACCATTCAAACGACAGATAACGTTCATTACTAACTGGATAATCTGGCTTATAAGAACACATACTACGTTATTCAAAGGATAGTGATTTATACAGTGGACAACGTTATACGCCCTTTGAACAACTGGGCCCAGCTTGATATTGTAACTAGCTAAGTCTAGGATTATGCAATTTCAATGAAAGAGGGCCATAGTGATATTAAGAATAACCAAGGGCGAGATAAAAATTATAAGCCGAAGCCGCTGTCGAAGGCCGAGACTAAGAACCTCATTCTTTCCGGATATCAGGATAACCCCAATTCAATAACATTAATGTTTTGTTACAGCGGTTATCAGTCACACGCGCCCTCCAACGATTTTTTCCCATTTCTAAAACTACGTTTTGGTGGACGTCGATCAAGTGTATCCATGACAATAACGGCGAGCGGAGTTTCCAGAACCATTATTTCAGTGTCAATTCTGGGAGTATCCGAGTTGCTCTTTCATCTTTATGTGAATCGTCGATAAAGAGAAACTGGGAAGTAAGACTTATGAAATCGATTGAAGCGCCTTTTCGTTCGTCTCGCTCACGGGCATTGTTTTGAAGTTGCAAATTCACAAACAGTGTACAACCACAACAACATGAGAATGAACTAAATATAAATAATAACCTTTATTACAGAATGAACTAAAAAAATCTAACTGCTAATCTCTTGCGGCTTTCACTACCTTGTTATTACTGACAATCCCACTTGCCGAATGGTTCTGCTGACGCTTTGCTTTGTATACAATTTGCCTGTCTGGTATTCCATTGAAACTCATCAGGATAGATCTCTGCATGGATTATGTTTTAGCAAGGCGAATGACAAGAATTTCTGCGGCAAAAATAATCTGCATCCATAACAAGCTGATAAAAAGTCAATCTCCACATAAAGCGACTCATTTCAGAGGCCAACTTTTTCAGCTACCTTGTGTCTTTCGTTTCTTTGACTTTCTCCTTGGCGGATCGCTTACGGCTCTAGTTTTGCTTCGTACGCCGCCGTCTTCACAAACGTTTCAGTCGCAAAGTGTTTCTGCTACGCAATTCAAAGACAAATCACGTTTTGTCTATATAATAGCCCTCAATCTCAGCGAAATTGCAAATTACTTTTTCATAATAACTGAGAGATTACTCCTGATCCAACGACGACCGAACATGGCCGTGAAACTGACACGAAATGAACACGACTATTGTCATGGATACATTTGATTGACGTCCACCAAAACTTAGTTATTGAAATGGCAAAAAATCGCTGAAGGGCGCGTGTGACTGATAACCGCTGTAAACATTGTATCAAAGAATTTAGACCATAACCGACATTAGGACGTGAGTGAAACCAATGTAGTCTGAACAATGAATGAAGATTTCATGCTTGACTAAAACTCTCGTCTTTTCCTCTTTTTTGCGATCATTTTGGCCTTTAGATGTTTTTTAATAATTCCTTTAAGACATAATTGCAAACAAAGGAAGTAATACGGCGTTTGGGAGAGAAGATCAAGACTTCAAGTATTGAACTGAGTAATCCTTAACATTTAGTATCTAACCTATAACTACTGCTTGAACAATGAGACTTCACGGAAAAGGTACTATATGTACAGTATACATTGCAAACACGAATCGTTGTTGGTATCTTTGAAGAAAATGCAAATGATGTTATAGCAAAGAAGTCAGTGACGTCACCTATTGCTATTAATGTGACAACCGGAGAACCATTGACTGGTGAAGCAAAGGGTTCTCAAAGTTTGCTTTTTTGTACATTTAAATAACAAAAACAACGTTACTTAAAAGAAATCTTCCCTTGTAGACTTAAGCTATGTGACATTTTAGCTTATTATGGAGGTCATTTAACTAGTTAGAGACATTATTTAAGGTGTAACTGAGATCTGGCTGAAACTGCTTTTTCGTTCTTTTCATTTTTCGGTAGCTTGGGCGGACAGGTGGGCAAACGCAACACGCAGGTCAAAAGTAGAAAAGGCGAAAAAACATCTTCAAGAATACAAATCCAAACGTCACGCGAAAGGTAAACTTTGGTTTGATTTAACTGCCGGATCGATTAATACATTAACAAACAGATCACGGAAGGAAAGTTCTCTTTATTTACAATAAACGTGACAACAGAACTGTGACAGTCAGTATGGAAATTACCAATGAGTTCAATACTGAAAATAAATGCTATGTAGATTAAACACATTTTACATTCTTTATTTTGCCATTTCATTTAAGCTAGACTGTCATGGGAATTGTTTTTCAGTGTTTCGTAATATACATCTCTAAACGCTGCACTAGGGCATTCTACTAGATATAACTACTGTATTTTATCTGCAAAGCATTTTCTTGTTAAAATATATCTTCATATTCTTTTAAATGTCTTCTCATTTCTACTTTTCAGACCTTCTTAAAAAGAAGCATTAAGAAATCAAGAGATGCTATGCAAATACTTCCTGTGTCAAGTCAATCTTCATACCAACACATATATTTAAAGCTGTCAGTTTGAGCAGCAGGAATCTGTGTAAATTTAAGGAACTGAATATGCTTTCTTTCGATAGCCCAAAATAAAAGGTTTTTCGTTATTTTGGCTCTCGCGGGATCTTTTCCTTTAGAAGATCGCGTGACAAACGAGACCGACTTTCGGAAGGGAAGCAATATAAAATCTACAGCTTTAATAATTCATTTTCGTCTTATAAGAGAACAAACAAACAAACATAGCTATTTATGTCTTTCACAAATGAGACTGAGATTCTTAGCTTTTCTTATCGCACTGCTTTGCATCTCCACCATGCCGTACCATGTGACATAAAGAGAGAACTTTTCTGATGCTATTTTTGCCATTGCTACAAATGTTAAGAAGTATTTTATAGTTTAACGAGTTAGACTGATAAAGGTGAAACTTAAAATAAATTGTGTTTCGCAAAGCTTTCAAGTTGGAAGCTTCCTTTGTCTTGGTTTATTGTCTTCCTTTTTGCTGGCACGTTTTCCAAAGTTTCACTTTTATAATAATGATAACTTCATTTTCTAAATCTGGTGAAAAAAGTGTGCTTTTGCGAACAGATTAGCAGTTCCTTGAGAACAGCTGCTTAATAGGTGGTTTCCTTTTGCTGTATGCTGAAAGACATCCTCGAATGACCGTCATGGCTGTCAACGCACTTCAGCACTACTTACTGACGAGCCAGCTCATTTGGGCGTGACGCATGTCCCTAACACACAAACGGGTGATTTCTGCAAGACAAGTTGAAATACCACAACACTTGTTTAATAAAATATTCAAGCAATCCATAACCTCATATTCTTTTTCATACAACTTTTAACAAGCGATTTTGAGAATGTTGTTTTCCTCCTTGTGCCAACCTTGGACTTTGATTGCGCTTGTTTCATTTCCGGTTGGAGGTAGGCTAAGATTTAACCAAACAAAATTTCAAATTTTTTTTCACATTACTTTTTAAAACACACATTCGGGATTAGTTATGTTCCTCCAACCCGATTCTTAATAGACACTCAATGTTGTGTTTTTAGTGGATAATTACTCAAATTTTGCTTGAATAAAAAGCAAACCTCTCAATAGGTGCACTTAATGGAACATCTTCGCTAAAAAAAATATCAAAGTTAAGTGCCGCTTTATCTTGCTCGCACAGCTTCTCAGGACGTTAAGAAGGTGGCCAAATATACACCGAGACATTGCAGAGTAAGTGATTCCTCAAACAGAATTTTGAATACGCCAAATCAAATTGAATTTAACATTAAATCTAATGAAAGTTTATAAACAAGCAAATCTCTTCGAACAGGGTAGAGGAGGTAACGTTCAAATCATACAACCAGAAAAACATACAGGAAGTCAATCTGCTTAGGTTTAATGTCAACACAGAGGGTTTGACAGACCACAAAAAAACGAAACTTCAAAAACCTTCACAGCGAAAGGCTTTTAAGAACAAGTTCACGTGCGCATCTATTTGGCTTTCGTTCAACTTGGCAATCATTCAAATCAGAAGTTTCGTTTTAATTGAAGTTTCTGTCCATCCGTTTATAAGACTATGACAGGTTGAGGTGTAGTCTTTCGCCGCTGCTTTCAGATTGGTTAAATCCCAAAAGGTGGATGAAGGTATTTTCCTCTGATGACCACCTTTTCAAAGTAGAAACTGGCTGAGCTTAATACAAAAACTTAGTGGTGCATCTTCAACAGAAAAGTCCAAGGAAGTTTTTTGTTATATCCCATCTTCAACAGCTCGAGATGATTGTTACCCACCGTATTTTAACCACTTTACTGCCGATGGTTTGTAAGTATACTTGTACTTCTCTCCTCAGTTAAACATGTTTATAGAACTTTAAAAAATGGAACTAGTAAATTGAAACAGACCCAGGCATCATCATAAAGATTTTGAGCTAAAAGAATGAGTGAATTCTTCCTGCATCGCTTAAACATCTTGCTGCTTGTAATAGCTTGCCCTTCCCTGAAAGGTGTTAGTCTTACAATTTTAATGTTTACATAGGTTTTCGCCACTATCGCACTGAGGAGCGGGCCTCTGTCATAACCAAGGATATGTGTTTAGATAAAAATATTTGATTTAGATTTCAGCAAAACAAATCAAAACAATATACGGTACGCGTTGCGTGGATCAGTAAAAAAATTCATGACATTAATTGCGCAATGCTTCCCTGACAGAAAACTTGCTATGACTACTCATCGAAAAACTCTAGATTCCACGACACACTTTTCTGGTCCCAGGGGTTCTCTTTCTTTCTGCAGACGGAACAAACTCTAAATCTTCACGACGGTTAAAGACAGCAACACAATAACAATGTTTAGCGGTCGTTGCACGTTTCGAAACTCGTTTTTGCGTCTTTGCGGCTCACATTTGATTAAGGAATAGAAAATCACAGGAAAATCACGGGGACCAGGGTTGCAAAAGACAAAGAAAACTCAGCAATGCATAAATGCAAACATTTGGTGATCCTTTTCTTACAAAGTAATAATAGAAAAAATATATAGATTTAGCCAAGCCATGGTCATGTGATGCTGGCCAGCGGATACCTTGTTTTGACAGGTGTCAATTGCCACAACATGGATGCTCAGCTGAATATGTACGCTGTAAACCAAGGCTGCCGTGCGTGCCTTGGCCGGCCAATTAGATGGATTATGGCCGCCATGTTTAATTTCGTGAGGTCCCAGTCGTCGTTTTTCGTACGCCTCCACGAGCAATAGCGCTAGCAATACTGACCATAAAAAAGCAATTCATGGGTTTCTGAGTCAGTGTTGCTAGCGCTGACTAACGTTCTATCAAAAGACTCGCAGCATCCTTTACTCTGCTACAAACTACATGTTACTGTCCCTGCTCCTTTAATTCCTCTTTCCTTTTCCTCGTTGTTCTTCCTCTTCGCTTTATTTCTCTTCCTGTTCCTGTTCTTTTACTTGCCTTGCACTTCCTCTCTTTTATTCCAGAGTCGCTGGTTGCGTTGCATTTCCTTTTCTCTTCTTTTTTTTCAGTGTTGTCTCTGCAAAATCTATTCTCCTGAGAACAGGATTTTGTGGATTTTGGTTTAAGGCACTGATGTTGTAAATCCGGAGGTCCCGTGTTCAAGGCCTCCACCCTACCACTAGCCGAATAGTAAACCCGAGTTCAAATCCTCGGTCCCGCTTAGTAAATAGCTAACTGGTCTGCCTCCTGCCAGTTGGGATTTTTAGGAATGCCGGCCTGTAAAACACTGATAAATTCTCAATTTCCAGGCAAAGGTCCAAAATTCGCACGTAATATATATACGAAGTACTAATTAGTAAATGAAATACACGTCTTCAAAATTTAATTATTTGGTATCCAAAAAGACAACGCAACAAAATCGTGTGCCAAATGATGATCTTAACGGAATTTGGTAATTTGCATATTTCTTTGAAATAAAATGAAATTTAGCTAAAAAACTATCCAGTAGCTTGTGTCATACCCTAGCCAATCTACCATAAAAAGTTTTGCGAAATCGAATATTCGACCCCTGCCGAGTTATTTTTGATATTTATGGACAGAGACTCTTGAAATAATATATAGATTTAGGCCAGCCTAAAAGCGTAGCTCCTTGGCCGGGTTCTTCAGTGCCCGATTAAGCTAACCCAGAAAAAGGTAGAATTTTGATTTGAGTTTTGTAACTTTGCGGTGATGTTTTCTGTTTATTGTTTGGCTTTCTGTTGTGAGTTTCATAGTCGCAAAAAACATTTGTATAGAGGAAAAAGCTATAATTTGAATAAATTTTAATCCTGGGCTTGCATTAACCGGCTTCCAAACAATCCTGTCCTGTTTTCTACAAGTTAATCTGACTTGAGCCCGCGATCAAATCAAAAACCAGTATTTGGTTAGCGGTCAACTTCGAAAAGACACGTGATCTCGATGAGTTGTATACTTGAGCCCGCGATATGGTCACGTGATATTGGTCAGCGGATAACTTGTTTTGACAGATGTCAATTGATCATAACATGGATGTTCAATATCAAAGAAGTACACGGTAAATCAAGGCTGCATATCTCTGTCAACCTATTATTTGGAGTATGGCCGCCATGTTGCGCGACTCCGTCGTCGTCGTCGTGCGCACCCAGGAGCAATACCGCTAGCCATGATACACATGAGAAAATCAATTCATAGGTTTCCTTCAGTTTCCTTATATGGGTATGGGGCTCCGCTTGGCGGCCTTCGGCCGCCGGAGCTCCGCTATTATCTGTTGCAGTGGCATGCCTGTAAACTAGCTAAGGTTAGTGCTTGTATAGCTAAGTGCATGACCGCTATAATTACATTTACAATATAACTCATATTCTTTTCTTATTTGTCTTCAGTTTTTTGTAAAGTCCATGGGTTAAGTTTTATTACTAAGCCGAACAAAACCACAATAGTATCTACTGGATCCAACCAAACATTCACATGGCAGTTGAATCTCACTGATCAAGAGAAATCACAGGAGTTGAAAGTCCAGTTTGGTCGTTGGGATAGAAACGAAAACAATGTTAAAGGCGGTTACCTTATGGTCTTCAGCCAAAAACCGTCAGCAAATGGAAGTTTGGAGATATGGAACTTGAAACGTTTACATTGGGTGGGAGACCTGACACGTGATTTTTTCGTGGCCTTTAAACTCCGCGATGTAAAACTAAGTGATTCTGGGGATTATGGGATCAGGTTCCGAGTAGATTTGTCATTTGCAGTGACTTTAGAGAGTTGGTTTACACTCTCAGTACAGGTAAAAACACATTATTTGCCTCAATACGAATAGTTGATTGAAGGGGTGGGCTTTCACAGGTTTCTGCACCAAGAATTAAGGGTTTTCCCATGACGTTACTAAAAGTATTCAAACTAGAATTCTGTTAATCCTCCAGAGATTTTACTTTCATGATGTATACGAGCAGGTGAAAACTAGTATTCATTCAAATTTTCGCTCCGAATGGGTCCTTGGTTTTGTGATAGACTACCCTTGAAATTCTAAGCTTTTGGGTGACTCGGCATTTACATGACGGCCGAGAGAGCTGTCATGTTGGTTAAAAAGGTAACTTTATTATTTCGGGGAATTTGGCTATCTGAAAAGTTCATGTATTAGAAAAAGTATTCTTTTATTGTTATTGAGTTCCTCGAGAGATAACTTCACGCTTTTGTAGCAAAACTCAGTGACAGATGTTTCTGTTGGCTTTCAGCCGCCACGTTGGAGCCCATCCGGATGAGCTCCAGCATGGCATTCTGGACTTAATTTATTGAATGGTTTGGATTTTTAATTCGATCTATTTTGAATGGCGTGACGCTGGAAACCAACGATACAAGGCAGTTGTTTAGTTTTTTCCTTCTGAAATTTCCCAGTAATAACAATGCTTAACTTAAACCTTAGAACATGTAAGCACATACTTGCTGTTTACTTTTCCACGGCAGGATCCACCTCCGTTGCCAACCAAACCGCCAGGTGAGACAATCTTGTTTATTTGGTGTAAACTCCCTTGCATACGGCGGTGGCTGAGCCCGCAGACGAGCAGAACGTCAAGATAGTAAAGTTTTTCCCGCCTGCTGAATCCTGATTGGTAAATTCAAATTTCAGGCGCGTCAGCCGTATGCAAGGACATTGGTGGCATGTTAAATAAGGACTGATTTATATGGGGCCTGAGGCCCGTTTCTCAAAAGCCCGGTAACTTAACGGGCCCGAAATCATATTTTGAAATCAAAGTCTGAAGGAAAGTAGGGTGTGTTCTGACCTCTAATGAAGTCCGTTTTGTTTCTTAACCTAATAACTTTATGGTATAATTTTCAAAACTTTTGAAACTCCCATCTGGAATAGGAAACAAAACAATTTAACGGGCCCGGTAATTACCGGGAGCTTCGAGAAGCGGGTCCCTGGAACGTTAACTAACAAATTTTCCTATATGACCGTTCTGATCAAAACGACAGTTTCAAGAGTTGAACGCACTACACGATCACCATCATATAAATGCCTACAGAGATAGAAAAACTAGAGAGATCTATTGCCTATTATAAAAAGCGTCCATATAAGGCGCGCTCTGATTGGCTGCAACAGCGTAATTTATCAGTGATCAGAGAACAGAGCACGGGTTGATGACAGTAATCAGCCCTGTGTCTCAGACAAACACACTGGAAACGAGATCTGTTTGTCTATTTGGCTGAACGGAGATCAACAGTAGTGTTGAAAACAACAACCAACAGCGTAACGCGTCACGAGATTAATGTATGCAGTTTCAGACCATTTCCTTTCCGACGATCATTAAGTTCAAGTTCATTTATTTACACTTATTCAGTTACAATATAACAACAATAAAGAATAAAAAACGTAACCTAACGACATAGAGCTGGTACCACTACAACTGCATGCATTCATCTCGTGACTCGTTTGCAAAGCCTGGGAAGCGTACCTTATCGAAAGGGGTCAAACACTTGAACCCAAAGGTATTAACAAACTAGAAGAAATTAAACCTTATGTTTAATCTACTTATACCTAATGTTTTATAGTCCATTTTATTATCTTGCCAATCATTTATTTCAACGTCTACTTTTTAACCCTTTGCCTCCTAGACTTTTTGGCCAAAAACCCCTTTTTTGAACATTTTGGAGATTTTCAGAAGCACATTAACATTGATATGAAATCATTTACATGTAAAAAACACTGTTTATGATGAGGAGCCTTATTTTGTAAAAATGCTCAAACAACACTTACGTTACTTACTTACAGCAACACTCGTTTGCTACTGAACTAGCGACCCTTGGTCATCTAATTTCTTTTCAACGCACACCCGACAAGTGACCGGCTGAAAGCTTGCTCTGATATTCTCTCCTGTACTTGGAGTAGAACCAGTGGGAGCAGTCCAACCTTTCCAACTTTGACGCTGGTTCGGGCAATCTTGCTGCAAGTGGCTGCAAGCCGTAAATAACTGTAGCTACTTTCGAATACAATTCAGCATTTCGCCTCTTGGTCGGCATGCTTTGAGCTCCTTGTTTCGTAAATTCCAAGTTTTTTTTTTATCAACCACAATACCACCAGATTTCTCTGGACTAGAGACCTTGAGATCATTATAATAAAAAATAAAGTAAAATGCGAACTTCGAAGTGATCGTTCTTCTCTCGAAAGCCACTCGAAACCGAACGATTAGCTCAGTGAAGTTCAGTTTCTGATCGACAGTAGTTGCTTCATTAGCCAATTTTACAACAGATCAGAGCACTACTTGTTACCTATTATATCTACTTATCTGTTTATTTCAATTATTTTCAGAACCTCAAAACATTACTCTGCATGTAGAAGAAGGTCATGAACTTAACATCACGTGTCACAACAGAAAGATAGCAAGTTCGTCCGTGTCATGGACCAGAAACGGCATTCCTGTGCAAACAGGAAAAAACAAGTTTCTATACATAAAGAGTGTAAACAGAACACACGCGGGGAACTACATCTGTGTATCACTGTCTCCTGATGGCAATCATAGTTCATCTATCACCACTGTTGATGTGTTATGTAAGTTTATTTTATATTTAGATGTTTTCAGAACTGAACTGTTGCCAAAAAAGTCGCTAAGTCGGCCAACTTGGAAAAGATTGCGTTTTTTTTGGCAGCCGTCACTTACTATTACGACGACAATCAACGAAACTTGACCTTTCTGTGATATCCAGCAAATATAAAGGAAGAAGTAAATGTTATCAGCCTCAGCCTTAAGCTTCCGCTTCAGCTGATGACACTTACCAAGAGCTTGATTATTCTGAATATCATGTATAATCTAATAATTGTTTTATACATTGTTGCAAAACAGTGGTGAATCCAGACCTTGAGTTAAGGTGGGGACCCGGTGTTTTTGCTTAATCCGCCAGCTCTTCTTTCCTCCCGAATTTTTTCGTATAAAAACATTACATGGTATGACACCTGATTATCTGAGATCAAGATTTGTATACACCGAATGCAAATATGGCGGACCACTCGGTCGTCGCCCGGGACGAAGTCGAATGAAAGCGAGGCTAGTTGGGCTTCGATGTTTTGTTTTGACAATGCTTTTCCAGAAAAGTCTTGCTTCGTGGTCGATTTGTTTCGCCCTCCCTACGCGTTTTTGTGTTCCTGAATGCCACCGCAACAGAGTGGAATCCTCCACAGCAGAGAAGGTGTTCTTTTTTTTCAGTTTTCTCGTTCACCTCTGAGGGGAAACCAAAGAGACGGAGGCAAGGAGTTTCACATTCGCCGAAGGAACTGTCTAAGTTAAGGTTGGAATCGATCTTAGAAAATGTGTAAGCGATTGCATTTAGCTCTAAGTTGTTGTCATTTGGCTTAATGCTTTCACTGGTTTCAGTAACGGGGCAGTTGAAGTTCATTCGCTTGGTTATTGCACCGTAGTATTTATATTTACTTCGTGCGATTCCGTGCACGTGCAATCATGCGAGTGGACGCGAACGCAAATAACTTCTTCCTTTGAGACAGAGGATATCATTCAAGGAGACCTTTTCTTTACCTTGGGGAGGGTATTGGCCATGAAAACCGTGTTGGAACACCATCAGACAACACAAGCTCGTCATTTAAACGATTTTTCGGAGATCTATCCTGAAACGTAGCAAACAAACTCTAGTCTCCGCGGCGATCGTGAACTCCTTTTCTCCGTCTCAACGAATTGCATTGACCCACTATTTTCTCTTAGAGGTTAACGGTAGAAGATTCCTATCCCCTCTCGTCGCATTCAGAAACACAGCAACTCGTAGGCACAGCGAAATAAAACAACAGGTCGACCACAAAGCAAGAGTTTTCTGGCCGGGAAGCATTTTAAAACAAAACATCAAAGCCCAACTAGCCTCGCTTTCATTCGACTCGTCCCGGGCGACGACCGAGTGGTCCGCCATATTTGCATTCGGTGTATATCGTGACAATGCAAGTGCTTATCGTTTAAGGAATACCGAAAATAAACTAGTTCTTCCACACCTCGAACTGATTATCTCAAGAGAAGTTTTTTTGTACAGCGGAGCTCAGTTGTGGAACACTTACCTGTAGACCTAAGACAAGCGTCTTCACTGAACGATTTCAAATCTAAATAAGTCGCCACAGTTTAAAGTAATATCTTATTTTTAAGTAAATTTTA
>JAHPZR010053565.1:17500-32470 GCA_019787425.1 Platygyra sinensis | reverse complement strand
GCGAGCCAAGCACTCGCCAACGAAGCCATTGCTCCTCCCAAAGAATGTCCTGTGACCCAAATCTGATAAGACGGGTTCTTCACAACAAGAGCTTTTACTTCCGTCTCCACGCTTGATTGCCATAACTTCTGGAATCCTCTCATCCAGTAGGATCCTACTGTTCCGTTTAGAAATGGAGTGTTGCTTGCAATAAGGGACTCCACGAATTGGGCAAACACTTGGCCGAGATCTTCAGAGCCACGAAAAGCTACCACTATGACTTCCAAGGTATGCGAGACAGCAACGTAGGCAGAGCGCTTGTTTTTAAACCAGTCACAGTCCTTCGTTACCATAGTCTGCAGTTGAAACTTGTCAGATGGCAGAGAGTTATTGAGGCATTCTTGTGGGTCATTTGAGTCATATGCTACCACGGAAAGAAGCAACATCTTCAGCGATAACTTAAGATCGTAGCTCGACAATTTGTCAGCGCAGTAAGATTTGTTGTGAATAATTTCCGCTCTCTGGCAAGGGTACGACCCATTTCTTATCATATAGCATCCGTTATCCCTCATACACAGCCTGCAAAAGATTCGCAGTGTTCACGCAGCGGCACAGTGTTGTTTTTTTTCCCCCACAGAGCAGAGCCACAACCACGGTCAGTTGTGAAAGGATCCCCCCCCCCCAAAGCCGAATTACACCAGGCCACACAAGCATTTATTCTCAATTCGCGCCAGACAGTTGTGTTCGTGTACAGCAGTGGAAAACACGAGTACGGCGGGCAACTTGCTTAGAAAAGACCATATGGTCTTACGTTCGGGAGCCACAGATCGAACCTATAAAACCGTAATTAAAGGTCTGTTACGTAATACGTGTATAGGTAACTTCATACGGTTTTTGAGTTCAATTTTGGAATTTTTTAATTTGGCAATGAGTGAGGTTTTCAACAAGGCTGAAAGTGACCTGGAAGGCCGCTTCGGCCGAGTGGCCAATTTCGCTTTTTGGTGAGAAAACCCAAGAAGACAAAGTTGCAACATAATTCCAAAATTGAACGAGAAAAAAAAACCGTATAAATTACGTATTAATTACATATAAACATGAAAAAATTTGCGTGGAGGATGTTTTGAACTATTTTCTTGCCGTCCGTTTGAGGATTCTAGGCCAGCCTTGGCTGTTGTTTTTGGAGATTGGGCTCTAGGTTTCTTCTTATCGTTTTAGCAATTATGATTTCGCCGTTTATTGGTATGTACCGGATTTACGAGAGTTTAGTTCATTTTTAAATAGTTCGTACAATTAGGCGGAGTCTGAGGCCTACAACTCGCCTGAAAACAATTTCGCAACTGAGTAATTAGCCGGAAGATACTTTTCGTGAAGCCCAATTTTTTCTCATTCGAAGGCTTCTGCACAAACTTTTCGTCTCATTTTATGCGATACATTGTCTTAGAAAATTTCCTTTTAGTCTATTCAGTCAATCCTAACCAGAATTACGATGTGTAATTTGCACTGGTGTGTACACTTTTTGCACTGAATTACACTTTTTGCACTGGGGCGTGTTTACACTTTGAACTGGTATTGACTCTTCAGCCAATTCAGAAATCGAGTAATTTTTTGTCAATGTCATATTATTAGGTGAGGTAATTCATACGGTTGTTCTCGTTCAGTTTGGAATTTAATTTGCCACGAGTGAGTTTATAAAACGGCTGAAATGGCACCCTTCTCCCCCGAGCCGCTTCGGCGGAGTTGCAATTATTTCCACTAGTTGCAAATATTGAATTCCAAAATGTTGAACGAGGGAAAAAGCCCATTTATGATAACCTATTAATAATGACAGAAACATGAAAAAAAATTTGCGTGGAAGGGATTTGTTTTGAACTTACGGGACTCTGAACTTCTCTTCTCAGTTTTGTGCGCGCGGCTTAACCTCAGGTGATTTTAATTGATCAACGCAACACCTACAGGAAAAAAATTGCGCCCATTAATTGCGCACCATCCAAGTGGCGCGCAGCTTGGTTGATTTGAAAAACAAAAGATTTGGTTGGCTATCACTGTGAACTGCTTTGTTTCATTGAACCAATTTTTTCAGGAATGCTCGCTTTATTACCTTTTTTGCATTCACAATTACCTTCTTGTCTGCACTGTGTTAAGGAAAAACTGCCACTGTTCTCAGCCCAATCATGAATCGAGTAATTTTGAATGTCATATTATTAGGTTAACGTAATTATGGATTGTGCCATAGATGCCGAAAACGTGAGGGACAGGACTCGGGACCGAGGTTCCTTATATTGATTAAGATGGGGCGAGCACGCACCGTTTACAAGGGTCTGTTAATAATGGTCAGGACGAGGACACATAGATAAACATAACAACAAACAATTGCCCTAGGTCCTATCAACAAAAAGAGTGTGCCAGATTTAAACCAACACCAAAAGAACGAATCAAAATAGAGTGTTGTAAAAAGAGGTGCAGGCCACCCCGGGCATTTAATGATTGATCAATCTAAACATTTCAAACTGAAATGTCACTGAAATGGCAAAGCTACCCACAACCAAAGTTAAGAGTTTTCAGGCGGCAAAAAGTGTTCAAATGGCAAGCTCGCCAAATTTGACAAAATATTCCATTACAACATCTCTTATAACCACTTATAATTTAGTGGGCTTTGTCTACACAATCCAACAACCTCTAAAATTAATTGTTGTTCGACCAGTTGATCGTGTTGCAGGAGGCATAGTCGTTAATCACCTATTCGAGGCCGCATGACCAACAACGTGTGCAGCGATGTTGTGTCTTACGACGAGCAATGTTGTTCCTATGCGAGCCAAGCACTTGCCAAGGGAAGCACATTGCTCCTCCCAAAGAGTGTTCTGTGGCACCCAGATCTGATAAGATGGGTTCTCTCCACAACAAGTAGCTTTTTTTTCTGTCTCCATGTAAATTGAACTGCCATGACCGTCTGAAATCCTCTCATTCCGGCTATGGGATGTCCAAACTGTGCCCTCTTAGAAATGGAGTTTTGCCGGCTTGAGAAGGATAAGGACTCCACGAATTGGGGCAAAACAACTTACATGTTGTGTGCTGCTTTGGACCTCGGGTGAGGGCTGCCCTTTCAACTCGCTCACTGTGTCGCGCGGCTTTGGCGGTTTCCCTCATCACTACCATTTGCCATGGGCTAAACTTTTGGTATGGTTGCTACTTCGTAATTTAAGCCTTCCTAAGCATTGCCTATCAAAATATAAAACGGCCACTATCTGTGGCCAATATATCCCACTGGGGCCGTGTCGAGGTGTTCCTTGCCCAGCAAACAGAGCTCAGCCCAAAGTAACAGCCCCATATTGAATTATGTACAATGTTGTATTAAGGTGTCAGCAACAAGATAC
The DNA here is from genome assembly GCA_019787425.1 of Platygyra sinensis. Classification (NCBI taxonomy): domain Eukaryota; kingdom Metazoa; phylum Cnidaria; class Anthozoa; order Scleractinia; family Merulinidae; genus Platygyra; species Platygyra sinensis. The sequence continues at coordinate 29,120 of JAHPZR010053565.1, read as the reverse complement.
CATAAAGCTACTCACTCATGACTTCCCAAAGGTATGCAGAGACAGCAACGCAGGCAGAGCACTTGTTTTTAAGACCATGTCGCAGTTCTTCGTTACCACAGTCAGCCAGTTGAAACTTGTCAAGATGGCAGAGAGTTGTTCAGGACATTCTTGTGGATTCAGTCTGGTGACGGTCATATATGCCTACCGGCGTGAAAAGAAACCAAACATCTTCAGCGACTTAACTTAGGATCGTAAGCTCGACAATTTGCGGCGCAGTAAGATTTGTTGCGAATAGTTGGCTGCCTCAATGGGAAGGATACGGAGCCATTCTCCTAGCCTTTATAGCATCCGTTATCCCACCTTTACACCCAAGATGCACAAGATTAGCGCCAGTGGTTGGACCCGCAAGGGTACAGTTGTTTGTTCGTCACTACAGCAAGAGCCCACAACCCACGAGTCAGTTGTGAAAAGGATACCAAAGCCTGAAAAAAAAACCCACCACGCATCATTCGTACAGAGTGCCATACGCGAGCTAACTTGCTTAGAAATGTGAATGTTGGTCGGCATAGCCTGCTTAGCGTATGCAAAAAAGCAAAGATCCGCAACCTAAAAACCGTAAATAAGGCACTCGTATAGTAATTGTATCACAAATATAATAGCCCTTGACAGGTCTTGGAAAAAAGCCTTTAGAAATAAGGCTTATCACCTACCTGAGCCAACTGTCACTTTCGTTGGCCTACTACTATTAAATTTAATTTTAAATAATAATTACTTATTTATAAAATTTATAAATTCATAAAAAATATTGTACAATACGCCGTAAGCTACCTAAAGCGACACGGCGTGTGGACCTGTGGATTAGAGATTGTTAAAATGTGGCGGCTGAGTAATAGTACGTGGACCGAGTGGAGTACAATGCGAGGAGTTAGTCGGGCGAGTCAGTTTTGAAAATAGGGACGAGCCAACCCGAGCGCAAAGCGCGATGGCCCGATTTGAAAATTACGAGCACGAATTACGTACTCTCCCCGGAATTGTACGAACAGAGTCTTATTACTAATTCACATATTTATAACAAATTTCGCTTTCCTAAGTTTTGAAACTTGTAGAAAAACATTAAGGGAAGCCCATTAAAGGGCCCGTTATTGACGTGAAAATCACTTGGGGTATGCCAACTGTAGGTTTATGCAATTATTTTTTTGGAAAACGTTCACAACTTGGATGCTTGTAATATACACACCCACGTGATCAGCTGCGCGATTACGTGTACAAAAAGTGTGTGCGTGGGAGAAACCAATCACCGATCGAGGAACTTTGTTATAGGACAGGATTTTATGATGGAATTACGCCTAATGTGGCTGAATGTTTTATAGGGCTCAGAAAAATGCGCCATGGTAGTGTTACAGACTAGCTAGTTATGCCGAGGAATACGGAAGGGTGGAGATTGGAACTGACGGGCGCACAGGTTTTTTTAAGTTATTCTCGATTACATATGCAGCTTCTCTCGCAAAGTCTCAGCTGAAGAGCTGCCCGTGGTACAGCATCCACGTGCACCGAAAAGATAGTGCAGATCATTACGTTCTACTTGATTATATTGCCACGGTGAGTGCATGTAGCCGGACCGCTGACCATGTGCCGACGAGCTTCGGACTTCGTTCCACCTCTAACGTCATTATCATTTTAACTAAAAACTGGCATCACTTATGCGGCATGCCCGCGATCCCTTCATGAACAAATATTCGGCAGGGGGGAAAGATCTTTCCGTTGATAAGACCAGTATCAGAGTCATTGGGTCCAAACTTGAGTCCGGAACATGCAAGCGATTTGACTTCGTGAAAAAAAACGCAAGAGCAAAAATCTCCCTCAACAACCTGGCACTTGGGTTAAGAATTCGGAACTTGGCCGACCTCGATGATGTTTTCTTTGGGAATTTAGCTTGAAAGTAAAAAGCAAGCCTTGGCCGCAGTAGGAAGACGATAAGACAAGAAGAACAAAATCGAAAAAGCCTAAAAGAGGACATAGGGTCATTTTCCTCCGTCCACGGTTTTGATTTCTGTGTATGCCCGAAGAAAACCTGTCACTATCAAAAACGCCCGAGGTTAGTGCCCCAAGAGAAAATTTTTTCCCTGCCGCCATGTTGCAAAATCGCTTGAGTAGTCTTGGAAGTTAATTTAGTTTCATATGTGGGCTGAAAAATGTCGTCAAAAATGGGATGCTTGTCAAAAGGCTCCGCCGACGTTCAAAGGCGTAAGTTACTCAAACTATATATCTAATGCCCTTGCAAAAGGTACTTCAAGCAGGCAAGCAGCCAATAAAAAGTTGCAGAGGACCTGTAGAGTTCAGCCTTAAAAATCGCGTTTGATGGAGTTGCGGAATGTCAAATCAGAATTCCGGAAGTGTTTCTTTTTAGCTCTTCTGCAGAAGGATACCTTTATAATTGCTGGCATCGCTTAAAACAATTCAAGCCATACCCTTCGTGCTGTTCTCTACCCGCCCCGACCTTACCTCAACGCGCAGTAACCACGTACAACACAGGGCCAATGTCAAACAATTTTTTTTTTTTTTTTTCTCTTTAATGTCGAGCTTTCCTTCAAGAGCTGCCATTAACTTGGACATTTTAGCTTCGTATATACACACTCAGTGATTCTTGGTTATTTTTGTTTTAAGCCAAATAATGATTGGTGTCTTGCTATCTCTGGCTCTAAGGAGCATATTCAACCTCCCTACCGAGTCGAATAAATGCGTGGTAAGCCTAAGCAAAAATAGAGCATACTTTTGAATAAAGGCATACTTTTGATTCACACTGATTTGAAGGGTGTTTTAGCAGGACCATTATTTTCTAGGACTCCGGCACGAGGTGTTCTTTTCGAATGATTAAAACTATAGATTTTTACCATGTTCAAACGCCCATTGTGTGAAATAGTTTTCGCGAACTTCGCACGCATATGCTTTGTTACCGCTGGCCACGTTTTCCCGAGGCCATGGAATTCTGAGAGGCCATATTAAAATCGGAAGTGGTTTCAACGGTTTCCTTCTGTGAAAAGTTGTTGAGATCACTTCCTGGTGTATACTACTCAAAAACAAAGGATTCTTCTCAATCTTCGGTGGAATCCAGGTGGCAAGAACTATTTTACCTCGCCGCTTCGCGGGCTCGGTAACATGATTCTGCCACTATTCACCGAGATTGAGAAGAATAATTGTTTTAGTATATACACAGGAAGTGATCTCAACAACATTTCAGAAGGAAACCATTAAAAATCGATTTAATTGACCTCTCAATTCATGCGTGGAAAACGTGCAAGCTGTACAAAGCATGCGCGAATTCGCCGAAACTATTTACAGAATCTTTGAACATGGAAAATCTATAGTTAATCTTCGAAAAAAACCTCGTGACAGTCTAGAATAATGGTCCTTAAACACCGTTCAAATCAGTGTGAATCAAAAGTATGCTTTATTCAAAAGTATGCTTTATTTTTGTTTGGCTTACGCATTATTCACTCGGTAGGGGGTGAATAATGCTCATTAGCCAGAGATAGCGAACCAATCAGATTGCTTAAAACACCAAGATCACTGAGGTGTTGTATATTACTAATGCATAAATGTCAAGTTATGTGCAAGCTCTTGAGGAAGCTCGAATAAAAAGATGTTGACATGCCTGTGTTTACGTGGTGTTGTCGTTTTGAGGTGGAAGCGGGAGGGTAGAAGGGAAAAAAAGGCACGAAGGTTATGGCTTTCTTAGATTTTGTAATCGGATTCCAGCAATATAAAGGTAACCTTCTGCAAAAGAGCCTAAAAAAGAAAAACAATTCCCGGAAGGCTGATTTGACATTCTCACTGCCTGATTAAAACCATTTTACTGCAACTCTACGTACTCGCAACTTATTGGCTGGCTTCTGCTTGACAAGTACCTTCTGCTATAGGGCATTTAGTTAGATTATATAATAGTATAGTAACCTTTTTAACCCTTTGACCGTCCGGATCCTTTTTTGACCGCATTTTTGGAACGACATTTTCAAACTACCTATAACCAAAATTACTTCCAATCTACTCAAGCGATTTGCAACATGGCAGCATGATATGATTTTCCTCTTGGGCATAACATCGCGTTTATGTGACAGTTTTCTTCGGGCAAACAATAGGATATCCAAAACCGTGGGACGAGGAGAAAAATGACCTATGCTTAGGCTTTTCGATTTTTTTATTCTTGTTTTATCGTCTTCCATACTCGGCCAGGCTTGCTTTTATTTCAAATGAATTCCAAGGAAAGGGAAAACATCCATCGAGGACAGCCCAATTCCATTCTTACCCAAGTGTAGTTGAGGGGAGATTTTGCGGTTCTGGAGGTTTTTTTTTCACCTCAAAAATCTCTTGCATGTTCCGGACCCTCAAATTGACCCAAATGACTCTGATATGGATATATGTGGAAGATTCTTTCTCCCCCTGCAGAATTTGTTCATAAGGGATGCGGGCCAAATAGCGCAAAAGTGATGCCAGTGTTAGTTTAAAAGATAATGGACGCCGTTTTAGAGGTGGGGAAACGAAGGCCCAAAGCTCGTCACAGGCACAGTGGGTCAGGCGGTGGGGCGTAATGCACTCACCGTGGGAAAAATATTAATTAAGAGTAGGAAACGTTTTTATGATGATCTGCACTATCTTATTGTGCAGCGTTGATGCTGTGTACACGGGCAGGTCAGCTCTTCAGGTGAGCTCTTCAGAAAGGAAGCTGTACTCGAGGGACAACTAACTTAAACAACCCTGTGCCGTCAGTTCCATCAACCACCTTCCTTTGCCTCGGACTAACTAGTGCTAGTCTGTAAAACTACCACGCATTTTCTGAGAGCCTCTAAAACATTCAGCCACATTGGGCCTAAATTATGCATAATCCTGGGCTATAACCAAAATTCTCAATCGTGAGTGGTTTCTTCCACCACACCTTTTTGTCACTAATCGGGCGCGGCCCTGTGATCACGTGGGTGTTATATTACAAGTCATCCAATGTGAAAGTTTCAATTGCATACATACAGGTGCATACCCAAGTGATTTTTTCCTACGTCACAATAAACGTGCCCTTTAATGGCTTCCCTTAATTTTTCTACAAGTTTCCAAAAACTAGGAAAAGGCTATACGGAATCGTGCTCGTAAATTTCGAATCCGGTCTCAGCGAGCTTTGCGCTCGTGGCTCGTCACTCCTATTGTTAATAAATTCCCTTTGCCCCCCGACCTAACCCTCGACGAAGTGTACTCCACTCGGTTCGCACTTACTAATTACTCACCCAACATTTACAAATTTTAAACCCACAGGTCACAGGGTGGGTTTTTCGGTTTAGGTAGCAGCATACCGCGTGATTGTACAATATTTTTATAGAATGATAAAATTTTATAAATAAGTCATTTTTTTTTAAAAAATTAAATGAAATAGCTAGTAGGCACAACGAAAAAGTGAAAGGAATGGTGACTCAGTTAGGGGTTGGTACACAAGAGCCTTATTTCTAAAGGCTTTTGCCAAAAAAAAAAGAAGACCTTGTCAAGAGGGCTATTATTTGTTGTGATAACAATTACTATACGAAGTGACCTCTAATTACGGTTTTTTAGGTTCGATTCTTGCTTTTTGCATACCGCTTAAGCCCGAACAACATTCACTTTCCTAAGCAAGGTTAACTCGCCGTTTGCACTCCTGTACCCGACAATGATGGCGTCTGGTTGGGTTTTTCGGCTTTAGGTTATCCTTTCACAACGGAGCGTGGTTGGGGCTCTGCCTGTATGAGGAAAAACAAACCGGTACCAGCTGCGTCAAAACCACAATGTCGAATCTTGTGAGCTGGTGGTATGAGGGGATAACGGATGCAAAGCTAGGAAATGGCTCGTATTTCCTTCCCATAGGGCTTTGTATGAAATTATTCGCAACAAATCTTACTGCGCCGACAAATTTGTCGAGCTACGATCCTCTAAGTTATCGCTGGAAGAAAGTGGTTCTGTCAGCCGGTAGCATCATACCCCTAGATGAGCCACAGGAATGCCTGAAGAACTCTTCGGCCCTCTGGATTAAGTTTCAACTGCAGACTGTGGGTAACGAAGAAATGCTTAAATGGTTTTTTTTTAAAAAAACAAGGCTTCTGCCTGCGTTGCTGTCTAGCATACCTTGGAAAGTCATAGTGAGTAGCTTATAGTATTTTGTTGCTGACAACAAATTACAAAATGAACTAATTCATATCGGGCGTTACTTGGCTGAGCTTTGTTTTTGCTGTGTGGCCAAGTAAACACTCGCCACTCCCAGTGGGGATATATTGCACAGATGTGGCCGTTTTTTTATTTTGATTGCAAGCATAGAAGGCTTAAATTACAAAACATACAAAGTATCTAACACAGCAAAGGTGAGGGAGAATACGCCAAAAGCCCCAGCCACAAAGGAACGAGGGGGAAAGGGTCAAGCCCCACCCGAAGCCAAAGCAGCACACAACAGGTGAAGTGTTTGCCCCCAATTGTGGAGTCATCTGTCATAGCGGCAAAAACTCCCTTTCTAAGAGGCACAGTTGAATCCTACCGAAGAGAGGATTTCGAATGTCATAGCAGTAATTATTGGAGGACAGAAAAAAAGCTCTTGTTGTCGAAGAAACCCCCAGACCCTTATCAGATCTGTGTCACCGAACATTCTGTGGGAGAGGAAGCAATGGCTTCCCTGGTCAAGGGCTTGGCTCGCATTAGGGACAACAATTGCTCGTCGTAAGACACAACATTCCTGCACACGTTTTGGCAATGCGCTCGAATAGGTGATTACGACTATGCCTCCTGCAAACACGATCAACTGGTGTGAACAACAAATTAATTGTAGAGGTTGTTGGATTGAGTAGGACAAAGCCCACTAAATTATAAGAGGTTATAAAAGATTTGTATATGGAAGTTTTGCAAATTTGCGAGGCTTCACATTTTGAACAATTTTTGCCGCCTGAAAACTCATTAAACTTTGGTTGGGTAGCTTTGCATTCAGTGACATTTCAGTTGAAATGTTTAGGTTGATCAATCATTATGCCCGGGGTGGCCTGCACCTCTTTTTACAACCTCTATTTTGATTCGTCTTGTTAATCTGGCACACTTCTTTTGTTGATAGGGACTAGGGGCATTGTTGTTTGTTGTTTATCTATTGTCTCGTCTGACCAATATTAACAGGACCACTTGTAAAACGGTGCGTGCTCGCCCCATCTTATTCAATATAAGGAAACTCGGCCCGAGTCTGCTCACGTTGACGGCTCTTATGGGCAACAATCCCCATATTACTGTAACTACTAATATACATGCCAAAAATTACTCGGATTCATGATTGGGCTGAGAACAGTTGCAGTTTTTCCTTAACACAGTGCAGACGAAGAGGTAATTGAAATGCAAAAAGAAAAACATGGTAATAAAGCGAGCACTTCTGATTGGTTCAATGAACAAAGCAGTTCAACAGTGATAGCCAACCAAATCTTTTGTTTTCAAATCAAGCGCTGCGCCCACTTGGATGGCGCAATTAATGGCCCCGGGCGCAACTTTTTTCCTGATTGCGTTGATAATTGAAAATCACTCTGAGGTTAAGCGCGCGACACAAACCGCGAAGAGAATTCAGAGTCCGTAAAGTTCAAAACACAATCCCTTCCACGCAAATTTTTTCATGTTTCTCATTATTTAATAGGTAATTGCATATGGCTTTTCTCCGTTCAATTTGGAATTCAATTTTGCACTTGTGAGGAAACTTGCACCTCGCCGAAGGCGGCTCGGGGGCGAAGGGAGCCATTTCAGCTTTTTTTATAAAAAAAACTCACTCGTGGCAAATTAATTCCAAAAACTGAACGAGGAAAACCCGTTATGAATTTACCTACACTAATAATAGACATTGAAATGACAATTACTCGAATCTATGATTGGCTGAGATGTGCAATACCAGTTCAAGTGTAAACACGCCAGTGCAAAAAAAAAAGTGGTAATTCAGTCGGCAAAAAAAAAAGTTGTAAACACCAGTGGCCAAAAGTTACACAGCGTAATTCTGGATTAGGACTGACGGATATAGACTAGAAAGGAAAATTTGTTTCTAAGACCAATGGTATCGCATAAAATGAGGACGAAAAGTTTGTTGTGCAGGAAAACAAAGCTCTTCGAATGAGGGAAGAAAAATTACGGCCTTCAAGAAAGTATCTTCCGGCTAATTCATCAGTTGCGAATTGTTTTCAGCGAGGTTTGTAGGCTCAGACTCCACCTAATTTATCGAAACTATTTAATGAACTAACATCGTCGTTAATCCGGTACCATACAAATAAACGGCGAAATCATAATTGCTAAAACGATGAAGAAACTAGAGCTCAAATCTCCAAAACAAACAACAGCCAAGGCTGGCCTCTTTAAAAATCCTCAAAAACCACGGCAAGAGAAATAGTTTCAAATAAAAACATCCTCCACGCAAATATTGTTTTCATGTTTTTATATTAATTAAATAACGTAATTTATACGGTTTTTCTCGTTCCAATCTTGGGAATTATGTTGCACATTTACTGGGTATTTCTCAAAAAAGCGAAAATTGGCCACTCGGCCGAATGCGGTCCAGGTCAATGTTCAGCTTTTTGAACACTCACACATTGCAATATAATTCCACAATTGAACTTTCAAAAACGTATGATTACCTAACTACCTATACGTAACGAGACCTTAATTACGGTTTTATAGGTTCGCGTCTTGCTCCGAACGAAGACCATATGGTCTTTTCTACGCAAGTCCTAGCTCGTGTGTTCCACTCTGTACGACGACACAACTGTCTGGCTGCGAATTAGAATGCTTGGTGGCTGGTTTTGTTTCGGCTTTGGGGGGGGGGGATCCTTTCACACTGTACGTGGTTGTCGGCTCTGCTCTGTGGGGAAGATAAAAAAACAACCTCGTGACCAGCTGCTCTTGCGTGAAACACTGCGAAATCTTTTGCAGCTGGGTGTATGAGGGATTAACGGAATGCTATATAGATAAGGAAATGGGTCTTACCCGCCCAGACTCCTCTGATGGTAGACATGCGAAATTGATTAAGCCAAGCAAATATCCTTACATGACGCCTAACACAAACCCACCATTCGTAGAGCAGCTACACAGATCTTAATGGTAGCTTGGATCTTGAAGATGTTCTGTGCTTCTGGCATCCGTTAGTGATGCGCGGGTGAATTCCGTCAATGAAACAGCAAACCCATGACAACAACAACGCTAATGCGCATACAATAACTGATGAAATCTTGAGCCAACCAAGTTATAACTGAAGATTATTAGGTAACGGATGAGATTCTCCACGGACTCCTTCGTGGGATGTCGTTTGTGTGTAAAAAATAAATGAGCTCTATGCATACTCGTTGCATTGTGTCTCAGCAATACCTTGGAGAAGTTCATCAGTAGTGGTAGCCTTTTCGTCTTCTGGATGTATGAACCGATCTATCAGGCACATTCCAGTGTGTGCCACAATGCGTGTGTGTATTCGGCATAATGCCTACCAGCAAAAATCCCACATTTGTTACGAAACGGAAAGTTAGGAACTGATCTGGAACGTTTCGCTGATCCGTGAGGGATTTGTCCTAGACCCCCCATGTTATCCTCGGACACAATCCACAAAGATGATTCGGTGTAGAGAATTCAGCGGACTAGTATTAAAAAGCTCCCATTGTTCTGGGGTTCAATGAATCACAGTCTCCCTTATTATCATCGCATTTTTGGTACGCGCCAGTTGTAACAGGAACATTGACTCTTGGGAGGAGAAATGGATTGCGGTTGGCAGTTGTGGGGTGTGTTGTTTGTGTGAATCCCTTTCTCCTTGGACCGATCTCGTATCCACATTGCTCCTCGTAAGAACATCATCTTGTACACGTTTGGCATGCCTCGAGTAGGTGATTACGACTATGCTCTGCAACACGATCCACTGGTGAACAACAGTTTTAGAGTTGTTAATTACAATGACTTAGTCCCTCATTTCCTTAAAGTAGCTTCAGAGAACATGGTCCCTACAATGGTCCCTACCATCATGGCGTGGAGGTTTTCTACAGCCCGGAAGCTACCAGCGTGTATTCCACACACAAGGAATGCCACGACAAACCGTATAACGAAGATGTCGGACGCAGTTCCTCCAAACAGACGAAATCTATCGAGCGACATCGAGATTACTTCGGCATTCCTGTCGGAACATTCTGGGAGGAAAAATGTCTCCCCGTTATCCCGACACCAGGTCGCTGATCCATGGCTTCAATCCCAGTAATATCTTTTCACATCGTTCCTTTTCTGGCGGTATATTGTAAACTTTTTTTCATTTGTTGGTGGATTAGTTCTTTCTTTGGAGTGGTAAAAACAATATCTTTCGAACTTTTTTACAACGCAAGAAGAAAAGTCATATCTTCTAGCCGCCTTGTAATTTTCTGTGTCAGAGACTAATCTCTCTCTCCATGTTTAGTAGCTTTTTTCACAAGCAGCCGTGAACAAGCTGGAAATGACGTCATCGATGTTTTCACTGGTGATGATGAGGAAAATACGCCAGTCAGGTCCCGGATGTAGTTTCGAATGAATTTGACGAGTATTGTATTTTCCACAAATTTCTCGGCAGACACTATTACTTCTTTAGAGCTCGCAGTCTTCGTGATTGAAGCTCGAGGAAAACTGTGTCCTTCGAGAAATCAAATGAGGAGTGTTGAATTACTGAAAGTGAAGAGTGATCATCACAGTAAATTTTCCAATTTAAGCAACTGGAAAGAAGAAGCCTGAAAAAAAATCTGGCCCCAGTTGTTCAAAGGCTGGATAACGCTATCCACCGGATAAATCGCTATCCAGTGGATAAGTATTAACAAACAAACCACGCTATCCAATGGATAGCGATTTATCCGGTGGATAGCGCTATCCAGCCTTTGAACAACTGGGGCCAGGGCTTCAACGCGATTCGAACCCGCGACCTCCGCGATACCGGGGTGATGCTCTACCAACTGAGCTATGGAGCCACACATTGGGAGCGAGGTCAATTTATTGAGTTCGTATCTTCCCGTACAGTGAAGTGATGTGAAGTATAAATGAAATAATTCATATTTGTACTACGGTTGTAGCTGAAAAGTGAACGCGATGATCCCTCTTCACTTCTATTTTTCAGGTATCCAAAAGAAATCTTTTATTGATATAACTTTAACTCCTTTAGAGGTAGTGTTTGCCTGAAAACACCACTTTAATTTGACATTAAAAGGCACCAATTATGCAGCATGCATAATTAGGTTTATGTAAGATGAGGAAGGGTCATTGCTAAAGATATCTGGTTGACGGAGGACAATTGGCTTCATGCACGAGTCATATCAGATTTCTTCTGAGAATTACAGCCATAACCAGTGTGCCTTCTTTCGAGTCGCAACATTATATATATATTTTTTTTTTGTTTTTCGTCTATTTTGCTAAGTGCTCTTCAGCATTCACGTATTGTTATTTGGTCTCCTATTTCATCAAATTACTAAATTAAGAGTTAGTTCCCTAGGTAACAACTGCATGATTTATTTAGCTGCCAGTTGACACGTCATTGCCACCACCTATGATCGAAGGAAACAATCAGCTCTTCACAGAGACCTAACCCATATCGAAGTCTAGCGGATGAGAGATTTCGATTGAAAAATTGTAAAAGGAG
>JAHPZR010053565.1:7500-12500 GCA_019787425.1 Platygyra sinensis | reverse complement strand
GTCGCTGAAGATGTTGTATCTCTCAGCAGTAGCCTATGATGAATCTAATGACCTGGTACATCAACAGCAATGCCTCGACAATTCTCTTACGTCTGACAAATTTTCAACTTCGGGTTGTGGTTACGAAGATCTGTGATGACGCTGGACATGACTGCTCTGGCTATGTTGCTGTCTCGCATACCTTGAAAGTTATCGTGGTCGCTTTTCGCGGCTCCAAGAATTTCAATCAGGTGGTTGAACAAATTTTAGAAAGCCTACTTTCCCCCCAAACGGCATTTTTGGATGGCGAGGTTCAGTCCTACTGGAAGAGAGGTTTTGATTTGTTATGGCCTAGTATGAAGACGGAAGTGAACACTCTCGTTTCACAGAATCCATCGTATCAGATTTGGGTCACGGGGCATTCTTTGGGAGGAGCAATGGCTTCGTTGGCAAGTACTTGGCTCGCTTATTACAACATTGCTCCTCGTAAGAACATCATCTTGTACACGTTTGGCATGCCTCGAGTTGGTAATTACGACTACGCTCTGCAACACGATCAACTGGTCAACAACAGTTGGAGAGTTGTTAATGACAATGATTTGGTTCCTCATTTCCCCACTGTAGCTTCTTTGAGCATTTTCAACGGCCCTTACCATCATGGAGTGGAAGCTTTCTACAGCCAGGAAGCCATCAGCGTGTATTCCCCACACAAAGAATGTCACGGCAAACCGTACAACGAAGATGCCACCTGCAGCTTCTCTAAAAGGATCACATCTAATTCTATCGAGAAACACCAAACGTACTTCAGCATTTGGGTGGGAAGATTCTGGGAAACAGACTGTGTACCCTCAACCCGCAAGAGGCGCGAAGAATCATCAAGAGAATTCCAGAAACAGCCATTCAGAGAAGCTTAAAAGATCGCTTACAGCTACGCTTTGTGACTTCCTCAGTTCCAAGTCAACTCTGTTCAAGTCTAGCTCACAGCTTGCATTGCGAATGGGCATCCTCACGTATTGTTTTTATTATTATTACTAACTGTTATTTACTTCGTTGTAACTCAAAAGGCGCACAAAGTTGTTTGCTCCAGTGTAGTACTAATAACATCTTATTTACTTTTCGTTCAGTCGGTTTTGAGAATAAATTAGCAATTGCTCACTAGTCTATTGGACTGAGCGGGTATCGTCAATGTTTAGAATCTAGTGTTTGTAAGGCGCTTTTTGTTCCATAATTTTAATCAAATGATTGTTGACAGGAGCTAAGGGTAGGTTTCTTTACGGTGAATAGCGTCACTGTATTTGTATATGAGCAATTAATTAGGGTTTTAATCCTTCAGTTCTGTCGAGGGTCCATTGATCATTTACTTCATATATTTACTTGCCTAGTGACATTTCCTTGTTGTTACGCTGAATAAATAATGATAAATGTCAAGTTATGACAGCTCTTGAGAAGCTCGAATTAAAAGATGTTGACGTCCCTTTGTTGTACGTGGTTCTCGTTGAGGTAAAATCGGGAGGGTAGAGAACAGCACGAAGGTATGGCTTGATTTTTTAAGCGATACAGCAATATATAAAGGTATCCTTCTGCAAAAGAGCTAAAAAGAAACAATTCAGGAATTCTGATTTGAAAATCGCACTGATCAAACCATTTTTAGCTGAACTCTACGTACTCGCAACCTTTATTGGCTGCTTCTGCTTGAAGTACCTTCAGTAACTTACCCTTTGACATCCAGAGCTTTTTGACAAAAAACGCATTTATGAGGACATTTTCAGCCTACATATGAACTAAATTACTTCCAATCTACTCAAGCATTTGCAACATGGCAGCATGAATTTCTCTTGGGCACTAACATCCCGGGGGGGGGGGTACTCCCTTATATGAACTTAATGGGGACGTGCGGCCAGCCAGGGTATGTTTTTCGGGATTTTTGTCTTAAACAGAGTATCGAATTTGTCATTTTTTGTCTTAATCAGGGTATCGATTCATCAAATTTTTGTCTTAAATGGGATATCTATTCTTGGACGATAAATGGCAAAATTTTTACAAGCTCATGTAAATTATTATTGTCTTCCGTTGACTTTGGCATTGATACCAGGCACACTAATTTCCACTGATTACACAACAAGAAAGCCACACAATTTGTAACCGCAACTTTTAATCTATGTCTTAAACAGGGAATCAAAAATCGGAGTTCTGTCTTAAACAGGGTAGGAAAATCAGCGATATTTGTCTTCAACAGGGTCAGGGTATGAGGGGCCGGACCGCACCTCCCCACCCAGGAATATATCAAGTAACCCCCCCCCCCCCCCCCCCCCCGGGACTAACATCGCGTTTGATATGACATTTTTGTTCGGGCATACACAGAAATCAAAACCGTGGACGAGAAAATGACCTATGTCCTCAGGCTTTTTGATTTTTGTCTTCTTGTGTTATCGTCTTCCTAATGGGCCAGGCTTGCTTTTATTTCAAGATTTCCCAAGAAAACATCATCGAGGCGGCCAAGTCCAATTCTTACCCAATTGCAAGTGTAGTTGAGGGAAATTTTGCTCTGCGTTTTACACTCAAATCTCTTGCATGTTCCGGACTCAAAGGACCAAATGACTCTGATCTGGATATCACTGGGAAGATCTTTCCCCCTGCAGAATTTGTTCATAAGGGATGCCGGCATGCACATAAGTGATGCCAGTTTTAGTTAAAGATAATGACGTTAGAGGTGGAATGAAATCGAAGGCCAAAGCTCGTCGGCACAGTGGTCAGTGGGCTAATGCACTCACCATGAAAAATATTAATAAAGTAGGAACGTATGATCTGCAGTATCTTATCGTGAACGTGATGCTGTACACGGGCAGCTCTTCAGTTAGTTTTCAGAAGAAGCTGCATATGTATCGAGAAAAACTTAAAAAACATGTGCCCCTCAGTTCCATCTCTACCCTTCCTTTCCTCGGACTAACTAGCTACTGTAAAGTACCACGCATTTTCTGAGCCCTTAAAACATTCGCCACATTAGGCTAATTATCATAATCCTGTCTATAACAAAATTCTCGATCGTGATTGGTCCTGCACACACCTATTTGTCACGTAATCGGCGCGTGATCACGTGGGTGTGATATTACAAGTATCCAATTTGAACGTTTTCTAATTGCATACCTACAATTGCATACCCAAGTGATTTTCACGTCAATAACGTGCCCTTTAGTGGCTTCCGTTAATGTTTTCTACAGGTTTCAAAACTTAGGAAAAGCGCTACACAAGTTTTCGCTCAAAAGAAGTTCTCAAAAGACATTCTGAATTCTGAAATTTGTTATAAATATGATTAATTAGTAATAAGACTTTGTGTCGTACAATTCAGGGAGTATGTAATCGTGATCGTAATTTCAAATCGGCCCCGCGCTTTGCGCTCGTGGCTCGTCCTATTTTAAAACTACTCGCCCGACTACTCCTTGAATTGTACTCCACTAGGTCCACTTACTATTACTAGCCCACATTTACATCTCTAACCACAGGTCACAGCGCCACTTTAGGTAGCTACGCGTATTGTACAATATTTTTATGAATTATAAATTTTATAAATAAGTAATTTTTTTAAAAAATTAAATTTAATAGTAGTAGGCAACGAAAGTGAAGTGCTCAGTAGGTGTAAGCATTATTTCTAAAGGCTTTTGCCAAGACCTGTCAAGGCTATTACTTGTGATACAATTACTATACGAAGTGACTTATTTACGGTTTTAGGTTCGATCTTGCTTTTGCATACGCGAAGCCGAACAACATTTACTTTCTAAGCAAGTTAGCTCGCGTTGCACTCTGTACGAATGATGCGTGGTGGGTTTTTCGGCTTTGGTATCCTTTCACAACTGACTGTGGTTGTGGCTCTGCTGTATGACGAGAAAACAACTGTACCAGCTACGTCAACACTGCGAATCTTTGCAGCTGGTGTATGAGGGATAACGGATGCTATAAGGTAGGAAATGGCTCGTATCCTTCCCATAGAGCAGAAATTATTCGCAACAAATCTTACTGCGTCGACAAATTGTCAAGCTACGATCCTAAGTTATCGCTGAAGATGTTGGTTCTTTCAGCGGTAGCATATGACTCAGATGATCCACAAGAATGCCTAAACAACTCTCTGCCATCTGACAAGTTCTGGTAACGAAGAACTGTGACTGGTCTAAAAACAAGTGCTCTGCCTACGTTGCTGTCTCGCATACCTTGGAAGTCATAGTGGTAGCTTTATGTATCTTGTTGCTGACACCTTAATACAACATGTACATAATTCATATGGGCATTACTTTGGCTGAGCTCTGTTTGCTGGGCAAGAACACTCGACACTCCCAATTGGGATATATTGGCCACAGATGTGGCCGTTTATTTTGATAGCAAGCTTAGAAGGCTTAAATTACAAACATACCAAAGTATTAGCCCAGCAAAGGTGAGGGAGAAACCGCCAAAGCCCGCCACAAGAAACGAGTGAAAGGGCAGCCCCACCCGAGGCCAAAGCAGCACACAAGATGAAGTGTTTGCCCAATTCGTGGAGTCCTATCTTTCAAGCTGCAAAACTCCATTTCTAAGAGGCACAGTTACATCCTACTGGAAGAGAGGATTTCATAAGTCATGGCATTCAATTATGGAGACTGAAAAAAAAAAAAGCTCTTGTAGTGAAGAACCCATCTTATCAGATCTGGGTCACAGAACATTCTTTGGGAGCAGCAGTGGCTTCGCTGGCAAGTGCTTGGCTGGCATATCACAACATTGCTCCTCGTAAGAACATCATTCTGTACACGTTTGGCATGCCTCGAGTAGGTGATTACGACTATGCTCTGCAACACGATCAACTGGTGAACAACAATTAATTTTAGAGTTGTTGGATTGGGTAGACAAGCCACTAAATTATAAGATAAGGATTTGTATGGAATTTTGCAAATTTGCGAGGCTTCCATTTGAACAATTTTTCCGCTGAAAACTCTTAAACTTGGCTGGGTAGCTTTTCATTCAGTAACATTTCAGTTGAAATGTTTAGATTGTCAATC
>JAHPZR010053565.1:0-5000 GCA_019787425.1 Platygyra sinensis | reverse complement strand
GCTTCTTTTGGGTGCTATGAATAATAACAAGCATTATAACAGACCTTTCCAACTGCAAGTAAATGTCCCGAGAACAATAGGCATTCTTCGCGATGAAAAACTCACTCGTGCAAATTAATTCCAAATTGAACTCAAAACCGTTCGATTACCTATACCTATACCTATACCTATACGTAACAGTGACTTAATTACCGTTTGAGGTTCGATCTTGCTTTTGCATACGTTAAGCCGAACAACATTCACTTTTAGTTAGCTCGTGTTTCACTCTGTACGAACCTACTGTCTGGCAAATTAGAATGCTTGGTGGGATTTTCGGCTTTGGTATTCTTTCACAACTGACCGTTGTTGTGGCTCTGCTCTGTGGGGAAAAAACAACTGTACCAGCTGCGTGAACACTGCGAATCTTTGCAGCTGGTGTATGAGGGATAATGGGTGCTATATGCTAAGAAATGGGTCGTATCCTTGCAAGAGAGCGGAAATTATTCACAACAAATCTCACTGCGCTGACAAATTGTCGAGCTACGATCCTAAGTTATCGCTAAAGATGTTGCTTCTTTCAGTGGTAGCATATGACTCAGATGATCCACAAGAATGCCTCAATAACTCTCTGCCATCTGACATGTTTCAACTGCAGACTGTGGTAACGAAAACCTGTGACTGGTTTAAAAACAAGTGCTCTGCCTACGTTGCTGTCTCGCATACCTTGGAAGCCATAGTGGTAGCTTTTCGTGGCTCTGAAGATCTCGGCCAAGTGTTTGCCCAATTCGTGGAGTCCGTTGTTGCAAGCAACACCCCATTTCTAAACGGAACAGTTGGATCCTACTGGATGAGAGGATTTCAGAAGTTATGGCAGTCAAGCGTGGAGACGGAAGTAAAAGCTCTTGTTGTGAAGAACCCATCTTATCAGATTTGGGTCACGGGACATTCTTTGGGAGGAGCAATGGCATCCCTGGCAAGTGCTTGACTCGCATATTACAACATTGCTCCTCGTAAGAACATCATCTTGTACACGTTTGGCATGCCTCGAGTAGGTGATTACGACTATGCTCTGCAACACGACCAACTGGTGAACAACAGTTTTAGAGTTGTTAATTACAATGACGTAGTGCCTCATTTGCCTAGAGTAGTTTCAGAGAACATTTTCAATGGTCCCTACCATCATGGCGTGGAGGTTTTCTACAGCCCGGAAGCTACCAGCGTGTATTCTACACACAAGGAATGCCACGGCAAACCGTATAACGAAGATGTCGAATGCAGTTTCTCCAAACAGACGAAATCTATCGAGCGACATCGAAATTACTTCGGCATTCCTGTCGGAACATTCTGGGATGAAAAATGTCTCCCCGTTATCGATATTCCGACACCAGGTCGCTGATCCATGACTTCGATCCCGTAATATCTTTTGATATTGTCGGGCTCCTGATATTGTTCCTTTTCTGGCGGTATATTGTAATTTTTTTAATTTGTTGGTAGATTAGTTCTTCCTTTGGAGTGGTAAAAACAATATCTTTCGAACTTTTTTACAACCCGAGAAGAAAAGTCATATCTTTTAGCCGGAGACTAAGGGACTGGTCAAAAAGTACAGGGGGGGGGGGGGGGGGGTGGGGGGTGGGCCGGAGCATTTCGAAATGTGGTGGTTTGAAAACAGATGACCCACCCCTTCCATTTGGCACAAAACTGAGTGACCCACCCCTAAATGGAGGCTGAAAATCACATGACCCACCCCGCCCCCCCTATAATAAGACATAACATTTTTGGCTGCATAATCCGAAAAAATCAGATTTTGTGGATGAAATTGTGATGTTATTTGCGTTTTAGATTTATTTCGTAACAACAATGCAAAATTATGCAAAAATTATATTGCTTTCCATAACCCTTGCAACTTTAGGTCATGACAGTAAACTCTAAGAAAACTTGACCTTTTACTTTTCACACTAGGCCTCAAGGTACGTAGAACAGTGATCCATGTAGAAAACGGCTGTAGTGAGTCCTGGAAGTAATATAGCCAGACAGCTCCCAGATACTTGTGCATGTGTCATATCCTTGGGAGAAAATAGCATGTAGACCCAATATCATATCAACTCTTCGGTTTTCGTCCATCGTATCCTGATTAAAAATACATCACCACTGTTTGTGTTATATATTTAATCATGTAGACACTAGTTGGCCATTTGATGTTCTTGTATACCAGCATGTCAACCGAATACAGTACTTTGAATATTTCTGCCCTGGGACTCCTTGCTTAATCCGTTAGCTTTTGTACAGATTTTACAATACATAAGTTACCATCTCTATTGTACACCAGCCAAGTGTACTTTTTCAAATACAGCTTGAAAGGTTTTTGTCCTTTGTAACTGAAAGGAGTTAACAAACAATAAAAGGAAGTGACACACTCCAACACCAACTCACAGTCTGTCAAGTGCCTTACTCATAGCCAACAGCTTCCACATGTGTTGTGTGGAGCTGTGGCTTTAATAAAGGGGTGCTTTGCTGTCTATGGCTGCCACTACCTGAGTGATATGGCTGTGCGCATGCCAGATTGTGGGTTGGTGTTTGAGTGTGTCACATGCTTTTATTGTTCGAAAGAGGGTACCTTGTGTGTAGATTGTGTCAAATGTGTGCCAAATTCCACATAAAAAAAACAGGATGACCACACCCCTCATGGGGTAGCTGAAAATTGCACGACCCACCCTACCAAGGGTGCAAAAACTGATGAACCACCCCCTCTACTGCCTCCGGCCCACCACCACCCCCCCCCCCCCCCCCCCAATACTTTTTGACCAGTCCCTTAATTTCTCTCACTTTAGTAGCTTTTTTCACAAGCAGCCGTGAAGAAGGCTGAAAATGACGTCATCGATGTTTATCACTAGTGACGAGTGGGAAAATACGGCCAGTCAGGTTCCCGGATGTAGTTTCGCATGAAGTTGACGATGTATTGTATTCTCCGCGCCCCCCCCGCCGCCCCCCGGGAGCGAAAGAAGCTCGGTATTTTCTCGGCAGACATATTACTTCTTTAGAGCTCGCAGGTCCGTGAGTGAATCGTTGGAATACTGTGTACTCGAGGAAGTCAAATGCGGACGTTTGAATTAATGGAATGTGAAGGAGTGATCATCGCAGTAAATTTCAATTTAAGCAATTGGAAAGAAGAAGCCTGAAAAAAATCAGGGCTTCAACGCGGATTCGAACCGTGACCTCCGCGATACCGGTGCGATGACTCTACCAACTGAGCGATGAAGCCACACATTGGGAGCGAGGTCAAATTATTGAGTTCTATCTTCCAGTGCGCAGTCGACAGTGATGGGAAGTATTAAACTGAAATCATAATATCTATGTGCATCGCTTGTCACTGCGGTTGTAGCACGAACACCGTGCATACATCTTCACTTCTATTTTTCAGGTATCCCCCCCCCCCCCAAACGAGATCCTTTATTGATATCACTTTAACCCTTTAGAGGTACTGCTTGTTCGGTTTACCTGAAACCGCGATCACACCCACCTTACCAGGGACTGTCAACAGGGCACCAATTATGCACCCTGCATAACGTAGGTGTGCTATATGTCAGACGAGAAGGGTTCACATCGCATATAATAGCGTAAATTTTATCTGCGTTGAGCAGGAGGGACACACTGAGCTCCTTCATGCAATGAGTATATCAGATTTGTTTTCTGAGAATTAGAGCCATAACCAGTGTGCCTTCTTTCGAGTGGCAACATAAAATCGTTTTTGTTTGTTTTTCGTCTATTTTGCTACAGTCGCTCTATCCAGCACCGCTTCACGTATTGTTATTTGGTATCCTATTTCATCCAAGATGTACTAACGTAAAGAGTTAGTTCACCTAGGTAACAAACTGCATGATTATGTAGCTGCACCAGTTGACCACGTGCCACCATTGTCCACCACACACTATGATCGAAGGAAAACAATGAGCTCTGCACCAGAGACACTAAACCCATATCGAAGTCTAGCGGATGAGAGATTCGATTGAAAACTTATACAAGATCAGAAGTCAATCCAATGCACAGTAAGTCCTGGGTGCTTGTGTGCTTTAATAACTCGCTGTTGGTGCTTATGCTCTATAGAGTTGACCTCGTGATGGCATGAGACACAAGAGCGACAAGGGACGGTGGAAGGGCAAAGTTCCTGTCAGTAAAGCCCGTTTCCTCAAGTTAACAAGGCAAAATTCAACAATCTTAGGCTAAATGAAAAAGGTGAAATGTTGAGTTGCTTTTCCTTAACTAACTTTTTTTCAGTAGAGAAAAGCCACGCCAAAAGTGTAAGTAAAAATTAAAAAAAGCCATAGGAAAACTTATAAAGGCAATGAGAAATACCAAGTGTAAACCATAGCGCGAACAATCTTTTTGTTTTTTTTTTTTTCCTCGCAATTTGCCTTGGCGAGCACCGCAAAAATAATTCAATGCAAATCTGGATATTCTACTCAAAAAGATACATTCAACAACCAATTCTACATGCAAACTTTCACTGGAGGACTACGTCACCGGTTTCGAGCTTGTTGGGACCGTGTCGTTGTAAAGTTGGATGAATCATTATGGCACGGCGGCCTTTCGTCGCCAACCATGAAATAACATATTTGGTCACTACGTTTCGTAGCAACCCGAGAGACGATCCAAGAGTCAATTTTCGCAAAAATCAGCTGACATCATGAAGTAGGTCTTTAAGTAGGTAAAAATGTAGGTCTCTAAGTAGGTCCATATCAGTATGGTTCTTCGGTGTAAAATCTGAACTTTTGTTAGCTCTCCGTCTTCGAAAACCCCCGCAAAAAAAAAAACACATCCAGGGCTTTCACTGCTTGCTGGACCATCACTTTGGAAACAAAACTGCCCTAGTGAATATACGGGGAGAAGGACACATTTTTTTTTTTTTTAGTTTGAACCGTTTTAAGTTCTAAATTGAAGACATTCTTATTTAGAGTAGCCTTGTTCTATGAATAGCTCGTGAATATTTTTTAGACTTTTAATAATAATATTTTTAACCTGTTTTT
>JAHPZR010053564.1:5000-10922 GCA_019787425.1 Platygyra sinensis | reverse complement strand
TCAAAACCGTTCGATTTACCTATACCTATACCTATACGTAACAGTGACTTAATTACCGTTTGAGGTTCGATCTTGCTTTTGCATACGTTAAGCCGAACAACATTCACTTTTAGTTAGCTCGTGTTTCACTCTGTACGAACCCAACTGTCTGGCAAATTAGAATGCTTGGTGGGATTTTCGGCTTTGGTATTCTTTCACAACTGACCGTTGTTGTGGCTCTGCTCTGTGGGGAAAAAAGCAACTGTACCAGCTGCGTGAACACTGCGAATCTTTGCAGCTGGTGTATGAGGGATAATGGGTGCTATATGCTAAGAAATGGGTCGTATCCTTGCAAGAGAGCGGAAATTATTCACAACAAATCTCACTGCGCTGACAAATTGTCGAGCTACGATCCTAAGTTATCGCTGAAGATGTTGCTTCTTTCAGTGGTAGCATATGACTCAGATGATCCACAAGAATGCCTCAATAACTCTCTGCCATCTGACATGTTTCAACTGCAGACTGTGGTAACGAAAACCTGTGACTGGTTTAAAAACAAGTGCTCTGCCTACGTTGCTGTCTCGCATACCTTGGAAGCCATAGTGGTAGCTTTTCGTGGCTCTGAAGATCTCGGCCAAGTGTTTGCCCAATTCGTGGAGTCCGTTGTTGCAAGCAACACCCCATTTCTAAACGGAACAGTTGGATCCTACTGGATGAGAGGATTTCAGAAGTTATGGCAGTCAAGCGTGGAGACGGAAGTAAAAGCTCTTGTTGTCAAGAACCCATCTTATCAGATTTGGGTCACGGGACATTCTTTGGGAGGAGCAATGGCATCCCTGGCAAGTGCTTGGCTCGCATATTACAACATTGCTCCTCGTAAGAACATCATCTTGTACACGTTTGGCATGCCTCGAGTAGGTGATTACGACTATGCTCTGCAACACGACCAACTGGTGAACAACAGTTTTAGAGTTGTTAATTACAATGACGTAGTGCCTCATTTGCCTAGAGTAGTTTCAGAGAACATTTTCAATGGTCCCTACCATCATGGCGTGGAGGTTTTCTACAGCCCGGAAGCTACCAGCGTGTATTCGACACACAAGGAATGCCACGGCAAACCGTATAACGAAGATGTCGAATGCAGTTTCTCCAAACAGACGAAATCTATCGAGCGACATCGAAATTACTTCGGCATTCCTGTCGGAACATTCTGGGATGAAAAATGTCTCCCCGTTATCGATATTCCGACACCAGGTCGCTGATCCATGACTTCGATCCCGTAATATCTTTTGATATGTCAGGAGCCCCTGATATTGTTCCTTTTCTGGCGGTATATTGTAATTTTTTTAATTTGTTGGTAGATTAGTTCTTCCTTTGGAGTGGTAAAAACAATATCTTTCGAACTTTTTTACAACCCGAGAAGAAAAGTCATATCTTTTAGCCGTCTTGTAATTTTCTGTGTCAGAGACTAAGGGACTGGTCAAAAAGTACAGGGGGCGGGGGGGGGGGGGGGTGGGGGGGTGGGCCGGAGCATTTCGAAATGTGGTGGTTAGAAAACAGATGACCCACCCCTTCCATTTGGCACAAAACTGAGTGACCCACCCCTAAATGGAGTCTGAAAATCACATGACCCACCCCGCCCCCCTATAATAAGACATAACATTTTTGGCTGCATAATCCGAAAAAATCAGATTTTGTGGATGAAATTGTGATGTTATTTGCGTTTTAGATTTATTTCGTAACAACAATGCAAAATTATGCAAAAATTATATTGCTTTCCATAACCCTTGCAACTTTAGGTCATGACAGTAAACTCTAAGAAAACTTGACCTTTTACTTTTCACACTAGGCCTCAAGGTACGTAGAACAGTGATCCATGTAGAAAACGGCTGTAGTGAGTCCTGGAAGTAATATAGCCAGACAGCTCCCAGATACTTGTGCATGTGTCATATCCTTGGGAGAAAATAGCATGTAGACCCAATATCATATCAACTCTTCGGTTTTCGTCCATCGTATCCTGATTAAAAATACATCACCACTGTTTGTGTTATATATTTAATCATGTAGACACTAGTTGGCCATTTGATGTTCTTGTATACCAGCATGTCAACCGAATACAGTACTTTGAATATTTCTGCCCTGGGACTCCTTGCTTAATCCGTTAGCTTTTGTACAGATTTTACAATACATAAGTTACCATCTCTATTGTACACCAGCCAAGTGTACTTTTTCAAATACAGCTTGAAAGGTTTTTGTCCTTTGTAACTGAAAGGAGTTAACAAACAATAAAAGGAAGTGACACACTCCAACACCAACTCACGGTCTGTCAAGTGCCTTACTCATAGCCAACAGCTTCCACATGTGTTGTGTGGAGCTGTGGCTTTAATAAAGGGGTGCTTTGCTGTCTATGGCTGCCACTACCTGAGTGATATGGCTGTGCGCATGCCAGATTGTGGGTTGGTGTTTGAGTGTGTCACATGCTTTTATTGTTCGAAAAGAGTGTACCTTTGTTGTAGATTGTGTCAAATGTGTGCCAATTCCCATAAAAAAAAAACAGGATGAGCCACCCCTATGGGTAGCTGAAAATTGCACGACCCACCCCTTACCAAGGGTTCAAAAACTGATGACCCACCCCCTCTCTGCTCCGGCCCACCACCCCCCCCCCCCCAATACTTTTTGACCAGTCCCTAATTTCTCTCCACGTTTAGTAGCTTTTTTTCACAAGCAGCCGTGAAGAAGCTGAAAATGACGTCATCGATGTTTTCACTAGTGACGATGTGGAAAATACGCCAGTCAGGTCCCGGATGTAGTTTCGCATGAATTTGACGAGTATTGTATTTTCGGGCGCGAAAAGAAGCTCGGTTATTTCTCGGCAGACACTATTACTTCTTTAGAGCTCGCAGTCTTCGTGAGTGAATCGAGGAATACTGTGTACTTCGAGAAGTCAAATGAGGACTGTTGAATTAATGGAAGTGAAGAGTGATCATCGCAGTAAATTTTCCAATTTAAGCAACTGGAAAGAAGAAGCCTGAAAAAAATCAGGGCTTCAACGGGATTCGAACCCGTGACCTCCGCGATACCGGGGTGATGCTCTACCAACTGAGCTATGAAGCCACACATTGGGAGCGAGGTCAATTTATTGAGTTCATATCTTCTAGTACAGTGAAGTGATGTGAAGTATAAATGAAATAATTCATATTTGTACTGCGGTTGTAGATGAAAAGTGAACGCGATGTTCACTCTTCACTTCTATTTTTCAGGTATCCAAAAGAGATCCTTTATTGATATAACTTTAACTCCTTTAGAGGTAGTGTTTACCTGAAACACCACTTTAATTTGACTTTAAAAGGCACCAATTATGCACCATGCATAATTAGGTTTATGTAAGACGAGAAAGGGTCATTGCTAAAGATATCTGGTTGACGGAGGACAATTGGCTTCATGCAAGAGTCATATCAGATTTCTTCTGAGAATTACAGCCATAACCAGTGTGCCTTCTTTCGAGTCGCAACATAAAATCGTTTTTTTTGTTTTTCGTCTATTTTGCTAAGTGCTCTTCAGCATTCACGTATTGTTATTTGGTCTCCTATTTCATCAAATTACTAAATTAAGAGTTAGTTCCCTAGGTAACAACTGCATGATTTATTTAGCTGCCAGTTGACACGTCATTGCCACCACCTATGATCGAAGGAAACAATCAGCTCTTCACAGAGACCTAACCCATATCGAAGTCTAGCGGATGAGAGATTTCGATTGAAAAATTATACAAGATCAGAAGTCAATCCAAGCACAGTAAGTCATGGTGCTTGTTGCTTTAATAACTAGCTTTTTCAGCTCTATAGTTGCCCTTGATTTCGAGCACTGGCGACAAGACGGTGGAAGGGCAAAGTTCCTTTCAGAAAGCCGTTCCTCAAGTTAACAAGGCAAATTCAACAATCTTAGGCTAAATGAAAAAGTTGAAATGTTGGTTTTCTTTTCCTTAACTAACTTTTTTTCAGTAGGAAAGCCAAGCCAAAAAGTATAGCAAAAGTAAAAAAAGCCATAGGAAAACTATAAAGGCAATAAATACAAGTGTAAACCATAGGCGAACAATCTTTTTCTGTTTTTTTTTTCTCGCAATTTGCCTTGTCGAGCACCGCAAATAATTCAATGCAATCTGGATATTCTCTCCAAAAAGATACATTCATTAACAATTCTACATGCAAACTTTCACTGAGACTACGTCACCGTTTTCGAGCTTGTGGACCGTGTCGTTGTAAAAGTTGGATGAATCATTATGCACGCGGCCTTTCTTCGCCAACATGAAATAACATATTTGGTCACTTCGTTTCGTTGCAACCCGAGAGAAGGTCCAGAGTCGATTTTTGAAAATCATGCCTCATAAGTAGATCTTTAAGTAGGTAAAAATGTAGGTCTCTAAGTAGGTCCATATCGGATGGTCTTCGGTCTAAATCTGAACGTTTGTTAGCTCTCCGTCTTCGAAAACGAAAAAAAAAAAATACTCAGGGCTTTCACTGCTGCTGCACCATCACTTTGGAACAAACTGCCTAGTGAAATACGGGAGGAGGACAATTTTGAACGTTTTAAGTCTAAATTGAAGACATTCTTATTTAGAGTAGCTTTCCTATGAATAGCTCGTGATATTTTTTAGACTTTTAAATAATTATTTTTAACCTGTTTTTTAATCTCTTTAACTTTTAACTTTTGATTTTTTTGTTTAAATTGCAAGGAGCATTTGATCATATTCACATGCTAATTTGCGCCTAAGAAATAGAGGATATTACATGACCGCGCGTGGATATGAATTTTATCTTCGAGTGTTCAACTCGATATCTCACTCGTTCGCTGCGCTCACTCGTGAGATGTCGAGTTGAACACGAGAAGATAAAATTCATATCCACAAGCGGGCATGTAATATTCTGTTTATTACATAAACATACTAATGACGACGTCTTTGACGATTTTCCGAAGATTTCCGACCACTTTCCGAAGATTTCTGAAGATTTTTCAAAATTGCTCCGAAGGTAAAGCGAACGTTTCCGAACATTTTTCGGAGATTTTCCGAAGATTTCCGAAGATTTCCGGAGATTTCCGAGGAGGCACCGAGGATGTTTCGATCATACAGCAACATATCTAAGTACTTTTTAAGGGATTATTGAACCATAGCAATGGTGATCATTTTAGTAACTATGGCAACACCAATATCCTCACATGTGAAAGATAAAAATAGTACGTTCACTGCGTGCGATGAAGATATGATTTTTTAGTAAATAATGGTAATTGAACTTCGGGTCGTGCAATTTGGTCTGAAATCATACGCGTGATTTCAAAATCGAACGAGCGCGCAGCGCGAGTTCGATTTGAAATCACAAGTATGATTTGAGACCAAAATTGCACGACCCGAAGTTCAATTACCACTTTATTAAATCCATTTTGAAATCGCACAATTTTATGGCCTGAAATTTAGATTTTGATTTATTGTTCCAAGCCGAGCCGGGTTTGTCAGAAATAGCGCAACCGGAAGCGATTTGACAGCCATTTAGTATGCAAAACGTTGTCATGTGACGAAAACTCATTCAAGCATAACAAACAAACAAGCAGTTCTGAAGTGAGAACGAAAGTAGTGACTCTTTCATGCATCAAAGTTCGATTTTCGTCGCCTGAATCAATGATGGAAGACCTGCCTTTCTTCCGCGGTTGAGGCTGAGACTTCTTGTTGTCTTTAGAGAAGGAATTTGAGGGTGCAGCCGGTGTAATTCTGCGATGGATAATTTTCTGTTGAGTTGTGAAACTCCCTCGACTGCACGATGCCCAGCTGTGGATGGTTTTCTCTTTAATTACTGTTCAATGGCACTCTGTATGATTTTAAGGGATTCAAGCTCGTTAGTATCTCTGCTTCTTTTTGTGACCTCGGCACAGAACTTTATAATGCTCGGAACCTTG
>JAHPZR010053563.1:25000-26279 GCA_019787425.1 Platygyra sinensis | reverse complement strand
AACATGGCTCTGCTGCTTCAAGGAGGTGGACATTACCGGTGTGACTTCAAAACTTCTTACAAGTAAGTTTTGTTATCCGTTAAAATGATGACTCGAAAGAAGAATAAAGAGAGGAATTTCATTAAGACATAAGAGCAAGGAATTGAGCGAGTTTGTCGACTTGTCGACTTTTTTGTCACTTCATCACTTTATTCTGAGTAAGAAAAAAAAATACAGAAGTGAGATAGTGACGTTAGAGAGCTTTAGAAGTTAGCAACAATGGGTGTAAGGAGTTTCACACATTACACGTGCAAAGTATCAAATTTGTCATACTTATGCAGACAGCCCATTGTTACTAATCCAAGTTTTTCTGCTCCATTGCAGAGCTAAGAAGGTTGCTCAGCTGCCAGATTATCACTTTGTGGACCACCGTATTGAGATACTGAGGCACGACAGGGATTTCAACATCGTTACGCTGCAGGAGCATGCCGAAGCTCATTCGGGGCTGCCGAGGCAGGCCAAGTAAGGCTTAAGGGAAAAACGACCACAACAAGGAAAAAGAATAGTTTTAGTTTTGATTTTTTCTGTTTTTGTTCGTTTTCCTTTGAAAGGCATTCACTCGAATTTGTATTTGATACTTTGATTCATAGCCGAATTGGTGTCGGAAATTGTAAGACTAGCTCTAGAGTTAAATTTGTCAAAAAACAAGTTTACATCTTGTTCTTTTTTTGCGGGATTACAGCATAGGAATAGACTTTTTCAACTCAGTTGTAGACAAATAAAAGTTAGAAACTAAAGTGAAAATAAACTTGTTGTTGAGTCTAGATTTTGTGGAGTTATCATAGAGTACTGTGTTCTAAAAGAGTCTGCGGTAAATACAATAAGCAAATGAACGGTTTTCTCTTCCTCTCTTTCACTATTCCATTTTTTGTTGTTCTTTGTTTTAAACGGTAAAGTACCACATTAATGATGGAAGATTTTAAAACGGAAATCACTTAGCCACTCACTCGTCCTTCCGCTGAGAACAAATTTAGCTTCCGATGATTCTTCGATTTATTCAGTTCGCTGCGAGGCCGAGTACAGGAAAGAGAGTGTTGGTCAATGGAGCATAAAGCACAGAAGCCACTAAACTGTTGCATTTCAATAAATCAATCATTTATACAGTGATTAGGTAGCAAATCTGCTTAACAGGGGAAAACGCCCACCGTTATCGTTGGGGTTTGGGGAATAATAACATATGTACAGATATATATGACTAATAATATTGAAATAGCAACTGATATATTACCCTTGAAAGCAG
>JAHPZR010053563.1:17500-20000 GCA_019787425.1 Platygyra sinensis | reverse complement strand
CGATCAGGTGCTGGGTTATATATATTATATATACCCAGTGCCGGGGAGATAAGTGAGGCTTTCAAGGTCACACGTTTCAGATTTGACCTGCCAATACTCTTCTCCGTTTTCCAGTGCAGGGTAGTGCTGGTGATAAGTGAGGCTTGAAAAGTCAGCGTTCTTGCTATTGTTATATTGTGATCAAGTTGACCTGCCAATGCTCTTGTCCGTTTCCAGTGCGGGGTAGTGCTGGTGATAAGTGAGGCTTTGAATGGTCAGCGTACGTGCTATTGTTATATTGTGATCAAATTGACCTGCCAATACTCTTGTCTGTTTCCAGTGCAGTAGTGCTGGTGATAAGTGAGGCTTTAAAAGGTCACACAAATCAAAGTCGCTTCCCATGCCAACTGCAAGGTTGTGTCCCCCCATATTACGCCAAACGATGTGTGGCTTTCTTTATTCATTGATATGGGTGCTATAATATGAATGGGCTATACCATATAACACAAAAGCGAACTCCCACGGAACAGGGACATTTTAACATTCAGGAAGAATGCCTGATTCCACTTGAATTTTTGCAGAAGAAGATATTATTTTTGAAGCAGTAGAAATCCCTCCTAATTTGTCTTAATTTGTCTTAATTGTTGCCCTAGAGCTCTTCCCTGTCTATGATAAAATTTCTGCTACTTAAAACTACACCCCTAGGCCACAAGGCAGCAGGTCTATATACCCATTGCTCAGGGGTCTCTCTGTGATTCAGCCTACGTCCAGCACTTAGAGCGGTTTTCAATTGAGTGCCTTAAAACCAAAACCAAATTAATTACTCTAGCCAGTCACAAAGGACACAGACAATGCAGTGAACCAATCAAGACTCGAAGTAATTATAGGTAGCTGAAGCAAAGCGCGGGAAAATGCATGCGAACGCGTCACGATTGGTTTTGGTTGTACTTCTGATTGGATGAAAAAGTGGCACAAAGTTTTTTAGCCAATTATGTAGCGAAGAAAGTGCAAAACCAATTACTTTTTGACACTCAAATGAAACCACTCTATGTCCAGGACTGAATGCCAGTATTTTTTATTTTTTTATTTTTTTTATTATTATTATATGCATGGTTACACACACTCATTACAATACTCGCACAGCTACCTACACTAATTACTAAACATCCATCCATTAACTATGTACAAGACTAATACATAAACTTACAATATATATAAAGAAATACGGTCACTCACAATACTAACAATACGAATGCATGCTCAATAATTCTACTTAAAATACTTAGGCCATAATTACGCATATGGGTGGGGGGGGGGGGGGGGGAATGCAAAATCAAGTCAGTGAGCAGTGTTCTATTATCCATTGCATTTGAAGTTTGGTTTGTAGCTCAGACATATTGGGGTTTTTAGAAAAAACCCTGCACGAATAGAGGTAGTGTTTCATATACAGCAAGAGAAGATCCAGTCTGCGCTTTTGGGTGGAGGTCAACGGAGCTATTTCATCAGTCGAGTTGAACAAAATCTGTTCAACAGAAAACTCACATTTAATTTATGTATAACGTTAAACCACTTTATGGTGTTTGAAAATAATGAAATAGAGACATCACACTCTAGAAATGTATGCATTATAGAATCTGTCTTGGAACAGAAATTGCAATGGTCGTCGGTTGCAATATTAAATTTTTTTAAGTTCCTTTTTCGTAATGATTATCCTGTGTAATATTTAAAAAAAATAAAAAAATAAAAAAATACTGGCATTCAGTCCTGGACATAGAGTGGTTTTCATTTGAGTGTCAAAAAGTAATTGGTTTTGCACTTTCTTCGCTACATAATTGGCTAAAAAACTTTGTGCCACTTTTTTCATCCAATCAGAAGTACAACCAAAACCAATCGTGACGCGTTCGCATGCATTTTCCCGCGCTTTGCTTCAGCTACCTATAATTACTTCGAGTCTTGATTGGTTCACTGCATTGTCTGTGTCCTTTGTGACTGGCTAGAGTAATTAATTTGGTTTTGGTTTTAAGGCACTCAATTGAAAACCGCTCTAAGTGCTGGACGTAGGCTGAATCACAGAGAGACCCCTGAGCAATGGGTATATAGACCTGCTGCCTTGTGGCCTAGGGGTGTAGTTTTAAGTAGCAGAAATTTTATCATAGACAGGGAAGAGCTCTAGGGCAACAATTAAGACAAATTAAGACAAATTAGGAGGGATTTCTACTGCTTCAAAAATAATATCTTCTTCTGCAAAAATTCAAGTGGAATCAGGCATTCTTCCTGAATGTTAAAATGTCCCTGTTCCGTGGGAGTTCGCTTTTGTGTTATATGGTATAGCCCATTCATATTATAGCACCCATATCAATGAATAAAGAAAGCCACACATCGTTTGGCGTAATATGGGGGGACACAACCTTGCAGTTGGCATGGGAAGCGACTTTGATTTGTGTGACCTTTTAAAGCCTCACTTATCACCAGCACTACTGCACTGGAAACAGACAAGAGTATTGGCAGGTCAATTTGATCA
>JAHPZR010053563.1:0-12500 GCA_019787425.1 Platygyra sinensis | reverse complement strand
AGGGTGTCAATTTTTTATTCCTGTTTTGTTTTGTTGACTTCGTGTTTTACAAGTATAGTAATGTGTAACCAGACCCTTTTCGTAACCACAGTACAGCTGGGTTCTTGTTCTTGTTTCTTTTTGGTTTTTTCACTCCGCACTAAGCAATTTAAGAATTGCCGGTCTCTTTTGTTTTGTTTTGTTTTTTTCATTTTTAGATCCGAAACATAAAATTGACATACATGATCGATAACAAACCCAATTAAGTGAACAATACGCAAAACGCGAAAAGGCGGAACTGCTTTCAAGGGTAATATATCAGTTGCTATTTCAATATTATTAGTCATATATATCTGTACATATGTTATTATTCCCCAAACCCCAACGATAACGGTGGGCGTTTTCCCCTGTTAAGCAGATTTGCTACCTAATCACTGTATAAATGATTGATTTATTGAAATGCAACAGTTTAGTGGCTTCTGTGCTTTATGCTCCATTGACCAACACTCTCTTTCCTGTACTCGGCCTCGCAGCGAACTGAATAAATCGAAGAATCATCGGAAGCTAAATTTGTTCTCAGCGGAAGGACGAGTGAGTGGCTAAGTGATTTCCGTTTTAAAATCTTCCATCATTAATGTGGTACTTTACCGTTTAAAACAAAGAACAACAAAAAATGGAATAGTGAAAGAGAGGAAGAGAAAACCGTTCATTTGCTTATTGTATTTACCGCAGACTCTTTTAGAACACAGTACTCTATGATAACTCCACAAAATCTAGACTCAACAACAAGTTTATTTCACTTTAGTTTCTAACTTTTATTTGTCTACAACTGAGTTGAAAAAGTCTATTCCTATGCTGTAATCCCGCAAAAAAAGAACAAGATGTAAACTTGTTTTTTGACAAATTTAACTCTAGAGCTAGTCTTACAATTTCCGACACCAATTCGGCTATGAATCAAAGTATCAAATACAAATTCGAGTGAATGCCTTTCAAAGGAAAACGAACAAAAACAGAAAAAATCAAAACTAAAACTATTCTTTTTCCTTGTTGTGGTCGTTTTTCCCTTAAGCCTTACTTGGCCTGCCTCGGCAGCCCCGAATGAGCTTCGGCATGCTCCTGCAGCGTAACGATGTTGAAATCCCTGTCGTGCCTCAGTATCTCAATACGGTGGTCCACAAAGTGATAATCTGGCAGCTGAGCAACCTTCTTAGCTCTGCAATGGAGCAGAAAAACTTGGATTAGTAACAATGGGCTGTCTGCATAAGTATGACAAATTTGATACTTTGCACGTGTAATGTGTGAAACTCCTTACACCCATTGTTGCTAACTTCTAAAGCTCTCTAACGTCACTATCTCACTTCTGTATTTTTTTTTCTTACTCAGAATAAAGTGATGAAGTGACAAAAAAGTCGACAAGTCGACAAACTCGCTCAATTCCTTGCTCTTATGTCTTAATGAAATTCCTCTCTTTATTCTTCTTTCGAGTCATCATTTTAACGGATAACAAAACTTACTTGTAAGAAGTTTTGAAGTCACACCGGTAATGTCCACCTCCTTGAAGCAGCAGAGCCATGTTAACATCACCCTTCAGCACTCCATCACGCACATACAATTTTTCAGTGGATGGCTCCCATTTCTGCGTTGTCTTCTTCATCACTGGACTATCGGCAGGAAAGTTCACACCATCAAAGCGAATTTTGTAGTGAAAGCAGTCGCCATCCAATCTGATGAAAAGATAAGTTCAACATAGTGTTACCAAGCAAAGAAACAACGTTATTTATCGCGGTATGGTTGACAACATAATTTAATATAGAGCTGTCTTTTAAGATATTATGGAACAATAATACTAGAAGTATTTTCTTTTTGTTTCAATGTCTTTTCTTAGAAGTGTACATATATCAAAGTGCTTCATCTTTCCCACTCCCCCCCCCCCCCTCCTCCCCTCCCCCGCTCCCCCTTACATAGGAGGCTTCAGCTTTCTTCTCACTTACGTTATGTCATTTGTGGCGATGCAAATCCCTCCATCTTCGTAAGCCATGCTTCGTTCCCAGGAATACCCTCAGGAAACGACTGCTTGAAATAGTCTGCTATATCACTTGGGTATTTGGCGAATACCCTGTTGCCGTAATTGAATACCGTTGTCAAGATATCGTAGGCGAAAGGCAGAGGTCCGCCTTCTTTGACTTTCAGTTCCATATTCTGTTTTCCCCTAAAACACAATTAAGAAACCAGAGACTTACAGTAAGGAAACCTGCTGTTCATATGCAAAGGAAAACTAAACGATGGAAACGACGAAACGAAACGACGAAAATGTACCTTACAAAAAAACTAACCAGAAATGGAGAGGTTTTAAAACTTAACCACTAAACTGTCTGATCAATCCATAGAGGGTGTGGTCTTCAATCTGATATAACCCCAGCAATAAAAAGTTTATTTCAGTTAAATTTTACCTGACTTTGAAATACACGAGAAAAAGAGTCCACGAAGTGACATATGCACTGCAGAAGAAAATAAAACCCCTAACCCCACAACACTGACAATCGATTTCTAGGCAACTGCAGCTAGACGGTTCGTACGCTCAAATGAGGGAAAGATGGATCCCGTACTTGCTGTGATAAAATGAAAGAAATACGAAAAACTGTTCGAAGCAATGCACCATGAAAAGATTACAACGAATAATCATTTTCAAATTGTTACTTACTCGAAGGGCTTGCCTTTTCCATCTCCTTCAATCATGAACGGGTGCCCGTTAACAGCGCCTTCCATACAAAGCTTGATCTTCATGTCTGGTTTAATCACACTCTGCGAAAAGAAATGGGAATGAATCCCAGGTCTGTGAGTTTATAAACATGAAGTAAAATATTTTCTTCTGTGGAGCACTTACCATGATGGTAGACGTAAAGTAAGATATCAGTCTTACAGCTCTTTTTGTTCTCAATCTGCTCTCTTCCAAATCACCGGGGTGAATGAGACCTCAACTTTGAGAGGTGCTGTTTTAAACCTTTATGTCACACCCTAAATGTACTTGAACCAATCACAAGTCAGAAACACTCAATAGCAAAGCTGACGAGATGTCAATATGAATACCGTTTATTCTTAGCTTTGGATGTGTGATACATAATGGCGTGATATGAGCCCTTCCACTTTCGCTTAATGGCTGATTAGATCAATTCTCCCCGCTGGGTGTGTTATTGATCACACTTCAATGTAATTATTGACGTTTCTTGATTTCATTACTACAATAAGTTGCCAAAACAATAGCTGGAATACACTGATTGCCATAAATTATAACTAACTTAGCGTAACGTAATGGAAACGTGAATAACAACCCTGACATTATACATGCATGTTGGTCTTATGTAAACAAAATTTTCAATCTATTTTATTATTATTTTTTCTATGTTTTTTTTAGTTCTGCTCTACACGGAGCTGGTGATCGTCAGTAAGCTTATTGAGTAGCCAAGATCAAGGCTAGACGAAATTACTATGTATGAGTTTTACATTGTTGTGCCAGGGTACTTAACGCCTGACTACAAAATGTATGTCTTTGTAGAATGGTCAGCCCTTCGTGTGTATTTTTTTACATGCACAGTTTCTTAACAACATTACACCATCAGTACAGCTGGGGTGCACATGGGCCAAAAATGTCATAGAAATTGTAGGATGTCAGCCTTCTTCAAGTTATCGAGCATCAAATAAAATCACCATTTTTTCCCATACATTCACTGTAGCTTTTGCCTGTTTGCCCACAACCAAGATGGCGTCGACGACCGTGAAACCTTGTATGTTCGCAAGAGAATTTGCTAGCAAGAACACCCCATTACGGAGCATTACGAATGACTTCGATATCTAGTAAACTGATCGCGCGTTAGACATAGTAGGCTTGTTTTTCTACCCTCTTCGAAGTGAAGCGAATTGGTGAGTACACAGCTATCACCGAATGTGCCAAAAATAGTTCTAGAATGATGTTGCTGTAGATTCTGAGCGGTTTTCAAAAGGCTTTGATCGAAAATATGATCGTTGCGGGCCTTCAAAGCGTCTATTGTCCAAATTTGCAAATTGATGTTTTATTTTCTATGTTTTCATGCCAGCAATATAGCCTTACCTCTACCTAAACGCGATAAAATGATACATGTCTTTCTCGTTTTCCTCTCTAGTACCGGTACGCATATAAAGCGAGCTGTGTTCTCGGCTTCAGAGGTGTCACCGGGTTAACCGCCGCGATTAACCCTTACGATTAACCATTCTGGAAAAAACATTAATTTTTAGTTGCAAACTGCTTCGTGTTATTCGAAATATTCCTTTTTCCGCCTGATAGGAATTACTATAAAAAAATTTAACATTGTCTGGGATCAACGCCATGATAAGCAATAGAGAGCTTTGCGAGAAGGTTTATATGGTTAACCGTTCGATTGAAATAGAAAGGGTAGTTTCGTGTCAAACTCGACTATTTTGCCAAAAAATTGCTTCCATCCTGCATTTCAAATAATTTGAGGAGAGAAATTTTTGTACCTTCTGTCAATTGGGAAGAACAAAGAAGGTTAGGTCACAAAACGCTGACTTTCATATGGTTAACCGTTGTGGTTAACCGTTGTGGTTTATATTCGTGCGCGTCAATGAAACACATGGAACCCGGAAGTTGTCGTGTCACGTGTAATGGTGATATATCTGAATATTGCACACGGATAAGGGTTTCACTGGGTTTAAGTTTATTTATTTAACACTATTCCGTGAAACAACACAAAGATCTGCTACTTTCCAAATTGATAATCCTGGAAAATGTATTAAATAACAGACACGAGCTCTAACCTTCCCTTAAATTCCATTTTGCTTGAAGCAAGTCGCAAATTATGTTTGCTACAGGCGGTTACGAGTCACATTCCACGACTGTCGGCACCAAGCCTTAATATAGATTAATGTAGAAAAGTTCTGTCCCATTCCCAGAAACAAAGCGTAGGTCATTGTCCCGACATCGAATTCTAAAATATCGTGACGCCATGGCAACGCTGGCGTTACCTTCACTGGGAAATTCCACGCACATTTCTATCAGACAATCTCGGCCAAAAGTAGTTGGGACACTTGGGCTGTATCATGAATCCCCCATCCCCTCAATCAATGTTAGATAATATCGCGTTTTTTTTTTTCCATCAAAAAGAGAGAAAAAAAAACACCTGATTATCAACATTGAAAGTGGGGGGAAGGAGAGAACTTACTTCGTGTCCCAACTCTTTTGTCCGGGATTGTAGGTAGCACACAACTCTTTCGAACGATTATTTATTATACAGTATGTTGTCAGCGCACAAAACAAGCAATTCCGCTGCGGCTATATCATAGCTCCTCTTATGGAGAATTGGCTCTCTTAGTAGAGCAGAAACCAAACCAAAAAAAGACGAATCATGAGCATGGAAAACACGTTCACAGAACCTATGCCTGGTCATTATGGAACTAGTATTTTTTTTTTTTCTGCAAATACCGCCGGAGTGAAAGACAGTCTTTCAAGTGTTAACACCTAAGGCAAGGTACAACTAAGCGTAAACTTGTTGCATATGGAGAAAAAGACAGATAGCCACCTATATTACCATGGGAAGTATAACAATTAGTAAAAGCAAAAACGTAAAAGGCAGAATAAAACATTTCTTTAAGAAGTGTTCCCGTGGTTGTTCCGGTTTCATCTGTTCTATTCTCTAGAGTAACCAGTTGTAAACAGTGATTGTCAAGCTTGCTCATAAAGAAGAGTCTACCATCTCCATCATTGTCTCTTGGTTTTTAATTTCTAGAATTATTACACTTAAGTTTGGGGTGTGAGATAATTAAATTTTAAAACTGTAGGCGTGCGAAACAGACCTTTTCTTTGACAAAAGTAGGAATATTATTACACGCGCCCCTGACTAGGTCTCAACCATTAAAAATCGCTAAGTGAAAAAGTTAGAAAGAAAACGAGAAAACATCGGTGTCAACTTTTGTACACGATAATACTCTCTCTGTTAGAGTCTGAGAGCTATTAGATCTCTTAGTATCCTTCTAATGAGCTATCGCAAAAAAAAAAAAAAAAAGAGAGAGTCCTGGAAGATAAGCCGGTTTAACTGAGTTGGACAAAAATGATATTCAGAATTTGGTCCATTTCGCAACAACAGGCAAAAGGACATCTAATCGAAAGCCACTCGGTGACAAAACGTACTAAGTACCATTTTCTCTGAATTAAATCAAAGGAGAGAATAGAATTAAAGGGAAAAAAGGCAACCAAATGTTCGTGTCGACTCTTTTTAACTTCGAAGCAGTTACGAAATCAGAGCTAAAATACGCATAGATTAGACTGTACTAAGAAGTCTTCGATTGTTGGTAATCGTTGACTTCTTACTGCTTCGTTATTCCTGCATTTGGACTTCTTACTGCATTTTAATGCCTTTGCATTTCATTTCCAGTATATGTTTATAAGGTACCGCACTAGCATTGCCAGAAATCTGGGATAAGATGGCAGCCAAGCATGAGCAGTACGGTCAATATTGCGATAAATTCGTGTAAGGAAATGTAAAAAGGAAGTAAAAATTTTAGAAATATAGCACTTTTTTGCTCAAGGGTCCTCAGTGCGCGACTCGAATTGTGATAAGTACAGTACGTGATAGGCATTTCACAGATAAACTCCGAATACACGTAAGGTTGACTTACTTCGCAAGAAGACGTCTTCCATCGTTCTATTCACGATCCATTTCCTCATACATTCCCTTAAAGTGCGTATGAAATGAAAATTTCGCCTACCTTTTTAGTTTAAAATATTGAAGTCCATGATCCTCTGATTCGTAATTTTCGAGTTTGGGCTTCTGAAGGGCGCGTACGAATTTTTTCTCGAGCTTCAAAGTCGGCCAATTCGTTTCAATATGTGCGACATTCTGCGCGCGGTCAAAATATGCAAATTAGTACGGTTGACGTCATAAGGTGTATAAAACCTTCAAGTCATCATAGCCCCAGGGGGGGGTACTCGGGATTTCAAGTGACGGGGCGGATGATCGAAGGATTTTTTTGGGTTTGAAATTTTCAATTCCGGGATTTTTTGGGTACAAAAATTTGGCAAGTATTTTTTTGGGTAGCTTGATTTGAGTAGGGATTTTTTTTAAAGTATAAAAAAAGAATCGGTAGAGCCCTGGCTGCGAAACTCTGAGAATAAAGTGCAAACAAACGTATCATAAAAATTCTTTTTCTTTGGCCATCGTAGCTTAATGAGAAATAGCACACAAACTGCAGTTACAAACATGACAATAAAACGCATGTTGGAAAACAAAATTATTTAACTTTAACTTGACGTTTCGTATGTTTCTACATACATCTTCAGAAGTGACCGTTAGTAACACAAGTAGCAACTAAGTTTAAATTTTTATGATACAGTTTATATGCGGTATGGCCAGGAGACATTGAAGACTGTCAGGAATTACGAAAAGGATCTATCACGCTTCAACAAAGTATCACTGGATATTGGATTCTTACAGAAATGCAGGTTGTTCCATATTTACCCCAAATTCTTGGATTTTAAGCTCAGCCGAGGTGAGTTTCATGGCACTTCAGCTTGCCGTCGCTTCAAAGAGGATTTACTGAAGTACGAACTGAATCGCAAAATGTCTACCCGTCGTATATTCAAGGAGTCTTATGAACAGGCTCGTGCCTCTCTTCAATCTATCTTATCTCCGCTGGATTTCAACCACATTTGCTCTACCCTTGAAACCAAGCAGCGAAGCTGAAGGATCGCCTTTCGCGTAAGCTAGAGGTGAAATTCAACAATTTAAAACGGAAATGTGGAATACCACTTGTGTCTAATTTGCACAGTGATGATATCATCTTCAACTATTCGCATTGTGTTTTGACAGAAGCTGAGAAAATGGTATTAGCGAGAGGATTACGTTTCTGTTTACCACCCAAAAAAGTGGATCGATATGATGTTAAATGTTCGTTTGAGCTTCTTTTCCGTGACCTCATGAAGTCTGGGCCCCCTTTGACAGCTGAAAACCAGGACAGACTCAAATGTCAGTTGAAACATATATCTTATGGTTACATCTATACGTATGATTTCTCAAAACAAAAACATATTCTTAGCAAAGAGGAATGGGAAGCTCTGGACTGATCTGCGAAGAGACGATAGCATTATAATCACAAAACCTGATAAAGGGAACGGGGTTGTCATCATCAACAAACTTGATTATTTGAATAAAATGAAACTTTTGGTCTCAGATGAAACCAAATTTAAGAGACTAGCACAGAACCCTACGAAGTCTAGAGAAGACAGCTTGATATCGTACCTTCGCAAATTGAAGAAGGATAAAATCATTGCTGATGTCACCTTCCATACGATACTACCTTGTGGTTCTACCCCTGGTGTCCTCTATGGCCTTCCTAAGATTCATAAACCTGGTTGTCCTTTTCGTCCGATTGTTTCTTCTGTAAATACTTACAACTACAATCTGGCTTCATATCTTGTACGCATACTTCAGCCCATCTCCACGAATCAATTCACGATCAAGGACTCTTTTAGTTTCGCAGACTGGGCCAAGACGTTTAACCATAACAATGAAATCATGTGTTCTTTTGACGTTAGTTCATTGTTTACAAATGTTCCGCTAGATGAGACAATACAAATTTGTCTTGACAAATTGTATGCCCTCAGGGGCACCCAACGAGAATATAGTTCAAAACCACTAAAACATAGCATTGTTGAAAGTATTTTGGTATTTAAACGGTAGATATAGGCATATTTTTATCCCCTAAAAATTTTTCATCTGTTCGGATTTCCTAGCTGAAAGTCTAGTGACCCGAAAATTATAGGGATCAAAACTTACCTTTTCGAAAATTTCAGCCAGAAAAAAGGCTCCCGAAAATTATAGGTGACCTTTTTAGGGTAAAAATCCGTTAAAAATAGGCAATTATACCATATTTTAGATGTTCGAAAATCTTAGGAGAAGCAGGCAAGCAAGAAATTTTACAAAAAAAGTTCCGAAAATTCTAGATCTCAAATCGTCTTCCGAACAGATATATTTCCGCTAATTGTCGTTGGGTGCCCCTGTGCCCTTCCCGATCCACCAACGCTGCCTCGCTCAGTCTTGAATGTTCTGCTTGAGTTTGCTACAAAGAGGAGCCATTTCATATTTAATGGTCAATACTACGACCAAATTGACGGTGTGGCTATGGGCTCTCCTTTAGGTCCTGTTTTGGCCAATATCTTTATGTGCCATTTTGAAGAGAAGTGGGTCCTGAACAACAACGCTCGCCCTTCGGTATGGTTTCGATACGTAGACGACACTTTCACCTTGTTCGACAGTAAAACACGGCAACCCAGTTCCTGCAGTACCTCAATAACTGTCACGCAAACATCAAATTCACCGTTGAATATGAAGAGAACAATGCAATCCCTTTCTTGGACATTCTCATCAAACGATGCAATCACACTTTCTCAACATCTATTTACCGAAAGAAGACCTTTACCGGCCTGTACACAAAATGGGACTCCTTCACTCCTAGGAAATACAAAATAAACCTCATCCGCACACTCACTTTTCGTTGTTTTCGCATCTGTTCGTCGCCGTCCCTTTTACGATCTTGTCTGGATGAACTGAGGAAACTGTTGTTACAGAATGGTTACCCTGCTGGTGTTATCAATTACAACATCAATGATGTCTTGAACAGACAGCAAAACAGACCAAGAAATCCAACCACCACAGTTCCCAAAAAAGAAACAATCTTAATTCTACCTTATTTAGGGGCACAAAGTAAAATTGTTACTAAACAGCTTAAGACCTGCATTAATAGATTTTATGGCTGCAATTTGATCTTAGGGTGATTTTCCAAAGCGCTCATCGCATCAAGTCCTTTTTTCCCTACAAAGATAAGATTAACCGTTCTCAAATGTCAAAAGTTGTTTATAAGGCTAGTTGTTGGGACTGCCAGGATTTTTACATCGGCAAAACAAAACGTAGATTGCATGACAGGAAAACTGAACATTTTAAAGGGATCACTAGTGCCTGTCATGCATCTGCTATCGCAGACCACGTCACGTCAACTGGTCACAACTTAAAATGGGACCACTTCGAAATATTAGCAAAAGGTCGCTCTGATATCCACTGCAAGATAAAGGAGACTCTTCTAATTCAAGAACTGAAACCGACCCTAAACGATAATGTAAGCAGCGAAAAGCTTTACCTCTATTAGTTTGCATCTTTTGTATGCAAATATTTTTTGTGCTCAGCTTTTGTCATTGTTATTGTTACTTAGTTACTTATCTAAAATTTAAACTTAGTTGCTACTTGTATTACTAACGGTCACTTCTGAAGATGTATGTAGAAACATACGAAACGTCAAGTTAAAGTTAAATAATTTTGTTTTCCAACATGCGTTTTATTGTCATGTTTGTAACTGCAGTTTGTGTGCTATTTCTCATTAAACAAACAAACGTGTTTTGCTGTTGTTTAATGGTTAACTATGATGACGCTTTACATTGCACATGTTAAACAATACTGTTAAAACAAAACCGTTCTTGGGTGTTTCTAGCACCCGCTCTAGCATGGTTAAAATGAGTGCCAGATGAGGGAAAGGATATATTCAGATGGTATGATGAATAAACAAACACGAGTGTTCAATTTCTAATGTTTTTCTAGATTTTTTAGCTGGCAACAAAATCGGCATGGGATTTTTTTGGGGTTAATTTTTGGTCCAGGGATTTTTTTGGGTTTTCCTGGAAGCCCTAGGGAATTTTTTGGGTCTTGACTCTTGAGTGCACTCCATCATCCCCGTCACTTGAAATCCCGAGTACTCCCCCCTCCCCGGGATCATAGCATCTGAGAGGAATAAGCGAAGGAGTGAAAAGTTTTTCGTTTCCGGAGGGCCTGTTTTAGTGAGCTGCGAAACACCACTTACACGGAAGGCACTGTCTTGCTTATATTTTCGAAAGACGAAGTCAGAAGAGCACATTGTTAGCGATTTCTTCGGATACACCGGCCC
Source organism: Platygyra sinensis (assembly GCA_019787425.1). NCBI lineage: Eukaryota > Metazoa > Cnidaria > Anthozoa > Scleractinia > Merulinidae > Platygyra > Platygyra sinensis. Next base: position 1,544 of record JAHPZR010053563.1, on the reverse strand, counting down.
AACTGCACTGCGTCCGTGTTGTTACCTCCATTTCGAACAAAGTTTCCATCGACGGCTTTTAAACAGCAGAGATCCTCTGCAATGGAGATGTCTTAATAAAGATTTAGTGGCGGTACTCTCGAGTCTTCACATGAACAGGAACAAACTGAAAGGGAGCGAAGATTTCAATTGAAATAACATTGGCCTCGCATCATTAATTGTGATTTGTGTGATTTTGCAGGCAGGCATGATTTCGGCTGATGATTTCTTGCAGACCTGTTATCAAGACATGTACATGTTAACATGATAATCCTAATGCAAGAATGCGATAGCAAATATAGGGAAATTTGTTTTAACAGAGCTTTTATAATAACTCAGAACCGAACCATGAGGGGACGCAAACGGCGAAAACTGGAAGTACCACAAAGGAATGCTAGGAAAATTTCCTAGCATTTCTAACATACCTAACCCCAAGTGAGCTTGGTCAGGGTGTTGTAATCTGTTTTACTGTCATATGAATTTAATTAGATCTGAAGGAGACCAGATGAAGGGGAATAAATTTGAGGCGAGAGAAACACAAAGGGCCAATTGATACGCTTCATCAATATGTAATTTACGCGTGATCTTTTTTCAACCACAAACAATATTTTTTTAATTTGCGCCCTTGTGCGACAGACGATAATAATGATAAAGTTATTTTTGAAATACTTTATCTGCATTCTAGAAAGACGGTACCATTAAGACTCAAAACAGTTCAAAGTGGGTCATTTGGTCTCGTAAAAACATGCCCGAAGAAAAAAATGAATTAAGACACAGAATTGCGAAAGGATTGGACAAAGGGTGACTTGATATGTAACGAAGGGACAAGTCGGCAGAGATCACTGCACCGGCATCGCAGAGGTCGTGGGTTCGAATCCCGCTCAGAGCCTGAAATTTTTTCAGGTCTCTGTTCAAGTAGTGTTGCGGCCGCACTTGCATTAATAGGGAACTTAAGCAAACCACGACGGCAACGGCAACGGGAACGTCGCTAAACAAAAGGTTTAATGAGGAGAACAATAGCTGTGCAAGTGCGTTATAAATCTTTGTACATTTCGTTGCCGTTCTCTGCCAAACAACAACGTGAAATGACCAAGTTTCGCGTATTTTGGAGAACTTAGGCCACGACGGCAAATATTTCTGATTTCGTTATGGAATTGATCGCTGACGTTACATATTAGGGAGCTTTAGATTGGACTACGAGTACGAGATTGAGTACGGGTACGACTTTTCAATTCTAGTTTTCAGGCTTCACATTATCACAACATATACCCTTTTCATCCCATGAGCTACTCTTTCCACTTAAAACCAACATGAAGAACGAGGGCTCTGGAAACGTCACTGGTTTGAAATTCGAAAATCGTACTCGTACTCAATCTCGTACTCGTAGTCCAATCTAAAGCTCGCTATTTAGTTTGAGCACGTTTTTAGACAAATTTGCGCTCTGAACAGATTCAGTTACCTACGAAATTCGAGAGTAAAATTTAAATCCATTTTTTGCTAGGCGTCGTCTCTTGGCGTCGCCGTCG
>JAHPZR010053561.1:0-7500 GCA_019787425.1 Platygyra sinensis | reverse complement strand
AAACACTTGTAGCCCGGGCTTCGAAACAAACACGCATCTGTTATCTTCAAATTTGACTCGGAGGAATTTTTCTATTTGCAGAACAGCACTTAGAAGGAAAATGCAGGCAACATATATTAACATCTTTTTCGTGGCAAAAAACGCTTTGTACCTAAATGGTCTTATAACTGAAAACCATCGTTCTAACGCTAACAGAGTGACAGTCAAGATGGAGGCTCTACCAAGAAGAAATACAAAGAAACCGTTTGTAACCAAGTAGCAGAAAATATATCCAGCCCAGTTGACGAAAAATGGATCTTTGGTGATACGAAACAGCGGTGTCACGAAAATGGCGACTCCTGAAATGGAAAGAAACGATCAGAATTAGATATATAAAAATATTACAAATGTTGCATATATGTTTTATGTTGGTATCTTCACATGTTCTTGCTTGGAATAAATCGTGACCTGTCCGGTTATTTTATTGTATTTTATTTATTAGTTTGCCGGAATAGTTTCAATTGTTTTGTGATTTACGTCTTGCGTTCATGGGCTCCGTTGAAGGATTCTGTTATTTTTGTTTTAAGCGTGCTGTTCATGGGCACTCAACAGGGAGTTTATTACAGTATTGTTTAAGGGCCCTGCTTTGGGACTATGTTATGGCCTTAATTACGGTTATTCAGAGGCCTTTTGGGGGGAATGTGTTACGTTGGATCTATTACATAACTTTTGTCACTTGCTTGTATTCACACTATTGTTATTTTGTTTGTAATTTTGATCTTTTTATACTTTTTAATTAAGCCGCTTATATAAACCAGTACTTCTGATACGAACAACCATTGTAAATAGTTTTTAGTTTCAGTTTAATTTTTAACGTTGATCTGAGGAAGGCTGAAAAGCCGAAACGTTATTAAATCGAGTCGGACCAGTTAGAAGTTTACCCCACTGTTTTTTTCCGAGTATTCGTCTATAAATTTACGTGGTGGTATTGCATCCTTTGGATCCTTCTGCTGCGAGTACATTGTTTGTGTAAACCTTTTTATTCTGTCTAAAGTATATATATATATATATGGAAATTTAAGCTGTTTAACTGATGAGTAGACCAACTCTTTGTTGGTCTACGAAACAGACCTGTATTAAAGTCCATATGAAACTACATTGAGTAGAAACAAATTGTTATTACCGCTCCATTACTGTTGAACGCTATTCTGGATTTATCAGTGTGGAACTCACCTGAAGTTATATGGTATATATAGACTGAATAAATGTTTGAAATAAAATTTGCCCTGAGCGGGATTTGAACCCACGGTGTGATAACTACTACACTCCATGGTATGTAGATATAGAATTCTGGGTTTAGTCTCGCGTTTAACTATCATTAGTATTGCAAGTACGAAATTGCAAGTTGTATATTAATCATATTGATTGTGATTTTTGAAAACATTTCGCCGGAAAATAGCAAGGTACCGGTTAATTCATATAAGATATCAATTAACGGTGGAGACCCAGCTATAATAAGCTGAGTAATTCTATTTGGAATATTAAAATATATCAATGTATGCAACTCCCAAGAAAAACAAGCGCAATTACTGAGAATTAAGCTGTTTATTATACATGAAAAAGTGTTTTCTTCTTTATTTCGCTTCGCCGTTTCTTCGCGCTGCGTCCCAACTAACTGAACGCCTGAAAAAGGCGGCCGAGAGTGACTCATAGATTTTTTGTACGGGTGTGTCGCTTGGTCTCCCATCAGTAACGCTCGATGTAAATGTTCATACGCGAAGTAGAATTTATTTCTGAAACAATATGCTTTTGGCTGTAAACATATCACTTTATATGTCTTTATAAATTTGTTCGATTTCAAGAAACAATGTTACCTGTCATCATATCAATCGTAGCTAAACTCAGCAATAGAATGTTGTGAGGTTTTTTAAGCAAACCAGGCTTCTTGTACATCAGAAAGCAAAACAGGGCGTTACTGACAATCGATGCAGCTGCAATAATACCAAACGTGGGTGGAAAGATTTGAGATATTCTCATGGCTGTTACAGGAAGATGTACAGTACTCTTGGGCTCTCCAGGAAGGTTTTAAGAAAAAGTAAAGCCTGTTGAGATATCATGGATAATAGTTTATGCAGCAACATCGTAAAGTGTAATAATTTATAACTGACCGGCTTTCAAACAACTCCAGTTTTAGTTTAATAAATAGAGATTAGCTTTTTAGAACGTACCTTTACCTCGTTCTTCTTATTTGCGTTCTTGGTTTCTAGCGTAGCACACGGAATGATCTTCGCTTGCAACATCAATGTCACTTTGAATCAAGAGTTTATCCGCGGTGTTTATCATATCCAGTCGGCAGTAATTTACTTTGACCGGAAATTGTTTCGGTTATCAATGTAGCATTTTGTAAACGACGATGGGAATCATGCAGGTTTCATTTCATAAACGTATCAAGTGGACTTCTTACAATAAATTCTGCAATACCACTACTTTATTTTGAACTTAATTTCCGTTTGCCTCCGTCAATAAGTTGATGTAAACAGTATGAAATATATTAATTTCCTTTGGATACGATAGCTGCTGGTCGATGTCAGACAACCTTTAAATATCTGACAATTGTAATGATTTATTATTACATTTTTAGAACTTGACGGGCATGTTCAAAAACTTAATAAAGAGACATTTATGAAGATGAGCAGCAATTTGTTTTCTTAATTTTCTCTACAGGGAGAATTAATTAACACATGTCTGGAGATGACACAGGGCGCATGCAAAATTTCATTTTCCTTATCTCCCAATGTTGTTCCAAGGGATAGTTGCCTGGATGTTCATAGAGCATACTTCTGTTTATAACTGTTGCAGCAGATAACATAGTTTAAACATATATCAGTATTATTTTTGGTCTGTTTGTTCGACGAACAACATATCCCACAGCAAAACAACCAGGTCCCTGTTGCAATTGTTCGAAAGGCGATTAAAATGACCCGAGATTAGCGCTTATTTCGCAATTAAATTTCTTGTTTTCCCAGGATAACTAATCGGGTGATGAAACGGTGTTCCCGAAAACCGAGAGAAAGGATAATTACGACGGTCTCTGCAAAATTGATACGAACTTGCTGGATAAAAAGAAAGAAGAAGGCCCAATTTTTATATGTAAATTATATTTGCTTTCTATTGGAATAATTAAAAATGCTTAAATTAAATATAGTTACAAAAAAATATCAGTGCAAGAAAAACGCTGGGCGAAGCTCACTGAATCAAGCATCAGCCGAAAAATCAGCGAAGCATGCATCAGCCGGAAAAATCAGTGAGCTCTTGAAACGCTTACTGGCCTAATTTTCAGCATTACTTTTTTGAAATTTAAAAATTTAGAAAGTCAGAATAGTCTGTATTCGGATGAGCTAATACGGGGGCTGACAACTCTAACAAACCCTGTTTGAGCAATACTAGGTCTTAAATTAGGTCGTCCCGGAAATTTGGATCATCCTCCCGAATTTTTGGGAAATGTCAAATAAAATTTCCTCTGATGTCCCGATTTTTTTCTGCAATGTCCCGGAATTATAGCGCGTTTCCCGGAAAAATTTCTAAGTGTCCCGATTCCCGCAGAAATCTTCAGATTCCCGGAACAATTTTGGCTTTGTCCCGAAACAGCGTTTGTTAGAGTTGTCACCCCCCGTAGCTAATAAACTAAGTTTTGTTAGGGGGAAATACTAGAAAATGAAAGCCAGAAGCTAAGCAAAGAAGTAATATTTTGTCCATTACATGTTATACTCGCCTTTATCAATCCAGAAAGGCCTTTAGTTCCACCACCACTGATCTTTCCTTTTACATTACAGCGGCTAGTGAGCGACGATTTCTACCTCTGAGAGCGGAAATGTTGAAATTTCTTACTGCGCCCTCGTCGTGTTAAAAATATCTAGCTAATCACCGAGCAGCGGTCCGTCCGTGTTGAGAAAAACAGCAAGAAAACCGGACGCGGGATGGCTCGTCAGTGAGAGAAAAACATCTATTTTGGAAAAGTCGCTAGGTAGACTGAATTGTACTAAAGCAAAATCAACATTTTCATTTGTTTGTCCGCTTTTTCATCCGATCTGCGAGTTAATCCACCTCACTAAGTGTGTTAAATTTAACCATTAGTTTGATTCTCGGATATTGCTAATCGAGCTTCGAGGAACAGAATTTAATTAAAGAACAAATTTATTCAGTGATTAATAATGGTAATTGAACTGAGTGGAGTGCAATTTGGTCTGAAATCATACGCGTGATTTCAAAATCGAACGAGCGCGCAGCGCGAGTTCGATTTGAAATCACAAGTATGATTTGAGACCAAAATTGCACTCCACTCAGTTCAATTACCACTTTATTAAATCCATTTTGAAATCGGCCAAATACAGGACTTGGCCAATTCAAATATTTTATTGATGCAGAACTGAGGCGGTTTTTAAATAAAAAGCGGAACCGGAAACGCTTTTACTTCAATACGCAATAGAGCAGCGCGCGACCTTTAATCAAGTTGCGCGCGCTATTTTTGGTTACTAGAAAGTTCTACTGTATCGCAAGCGCTCACAAGAGCGCCGCGACAGCCCGCAAGTGTTATTACATCCATTTTGAAATCGCCCAAATACAGGACTTGGTCGATTCAAATATTTTATTGATGCAGTACTGGCTCAGCTGGTTTTTAAATAAAAAGCAGAACCGGAAACACTTTTACATCAAAATACGCAATAGAGCAGCGCACGACCTTAAATTAAGTTGTACGCGCGCGCTATTTTTGGTTACTGGAAAGTTCTACAGTGTAGCGCAAGCGCTCACGAAAGCGCCGCGACAGCCCGCAAGTTTGAAGTGTAACTTCCTCATTGGCTGGAAAAATGATGTGATTTAGAGCAAAAAATGGTGCAATTTGGGAATAAATTGCACCAATTTGAGCCAATCAGATTACAGGGACCACCAGTGATTTCATATGGATTTAATAAGGACAATTTATTCGTGGGTTAGCGCGAATCGGCTTTCGAACAACTGGGGCAAGATCTTTACAGGATTCCCATTTTTACTGATATGAGTGTCAGTTTCTGGAATTTCGCTTTCAGGAGAATCTGGCAGAGTTTTCTTGCAGGTCCAATGTATGGAGAGAAACGCTCTCCTATATTCTTTGTTGCTGAGAAAGTAAATCCACGGGTTAACTATAGAGTTAGACATGGACAACATCAAGGAGATACTCAGTATTCCATGTCCAACAAGACCAACGTGAAAGGAACTCATCACATAAAATAGCTCAGTGGAGAGCCAGCAAACTGTAAGGGCAGTGGCTGTGATTGCACACATACGCAGCAACAACCTCTGTTGGACTTGCACTTGCCTTGTCCTACCAATTAATGACGGAGACGAATTAATTCGATACCAAATATGGATAAACGAAGCCCAGGTAATCAATGACGGAAGCACAAAAGTCCCAATGATGTAACTTAACACAGAAACTCTTCGCCCGGGCGTCAATACAAATACACATCTGTTATCTGCAAATTTGACTTGAAGAAATTTATAAATTTGCAAAACAGCACTTAAAACGAAAATGCAGATCACATATATTAACACCTTTTTCTTGGCAAAGAAAACCTTGTACCTAAATGGTCTTATAAGTGAAAACCATCGTTCTATTGCTAACAGTCGTGACAGTCAAGATGGAAGCTTTGCTAAGAAGAAATACAAAGAAAAGATTTCCAAACAAGTAACAGAAAATATATCCAGCCCAGCTGGGAGGAATTGGATCTTGATGATTTGAAGCAGCGGTGTCAGGAAAATGGCAACCCCTGCAAAGGCAAAGAAACGGTTTATTACTTCTCTGAAAATTTCCTTTGAATAAAAAAGTATAAAATAAAGAGAAATATAAAGATCGTTCGCTGGTTAGAATAGTTCAAAATTACGAGCTTTCGATTGCCAGTGTGCAATGTTTGACAGGTAATGATTGCACGATTACAGACTGGCCATCAAAGGTTAAATTATTTTAACCAGAGAGCATTTTCTTACATCGATTTGACTCGCAAAAGAACTAAGCAAGTCTAGGCGGTTTAGTCCTGAATAATACCTGAATAAATAGGTTTATATCAATAAAAAGAACCTGCCAGCAGTTAAAAAGTGAACTGGGGAAAGTTACTTTGCGACTTAAAACGCCGGAGTGGATTCTGACCACCACTCCTGGCCCAGTTCCGTCGGACACTTCGGCATTGGTAAGTTGAACGGGAACCGTCAGAGTTATGCTCCTATCTACCGTACCACCTCTAGATCTGCATAAACAACTGGCCGGTTCTTCTCCACCAAGCCTCACCACCGATCTTCCTGGCGAAACTTTAGATCCCGCCACTGGCACAAGCTGGACACTAGACATCATCCGAATAAGGCGCTTGTTAAACTAACTTAACCCGACAGAGTCACCGACCACTCCATGGTTGGCTGCAAAGAGCGTCTTCAGCCAAACCGGTTTCATCGCTTAAAGAAGAAGGGTTAGCCTCGCACCAACACCGCCTAAACAGACCGTGTGTGTGCCCATCGTCAACTCCAACGAGGATCCCCTCAAAGAACTGCCCCGCCGGTAGCGCTGAAGAGGGAGGCGGAATTACGTCTCTGGCGCCATCTACAACTCCGCCATGGACACCTCCGCCTCAGCAAAAGAGAAAGGTGGAATTAGGATTAGTTGAAAGTGAGAATTCTCTGACGATGAGCCAACGACTACTGGCTGAACCTCTGTCAGAGCACCCAACTCTCCGCTTACTGTGGTAACAGACCTGCACGATGGCCTGTCCAACGATACAAGGACGTGTGCAAACGAGACTTGAGGGAAGGGAACATCGATCCAGCAGGCTGAGAGGTAGTGGTTGAAGCTCGTAGTGAATGGAGCGGGACCGTAAGGAGTTATAAGACAATAATGGGAAGAGAGGATAGAGTGCAAACAGCAGAGGGCACATTCTCCGTCCACAGAGCCAGGCGCAACTTTGACCTGCGACAACTCCAATGGAGTCTGCCGTCCTAGAACTGGTCTGTACAGCCACAGCAAATGCTGCAACTCAACCACCAACTAAATCAGGGAGCAGAGTTTCATCGTCTCCCGAGAGGGACGGCGAACGCCAACAACAACAAAGACAACAACAGTGTTATATATGGATTCAAATGAGCAGAATTACCTTGTTGGCAAAATGACTCAAATGTTGTATAAGAATTGAGTACTAACAAACTTATAAGAATTCCCAATATCAGACCTGCCTTCTCCACTGCCTTCATTCTGATCTTAGATACAATATAATTACTTCAATAAGTTGTTGTTAGCACTGTTTTATTTAACTACCATCTTTTTTTGTCTTTTGCGCCTCTGGCTGCAGCTTAACCGTGGTCTTGCCGAGGCGTCGTAGCCCAATGATCGTGCATATGAACCAGTGTATCAGACAGATGGGGCGCATGATACAAAATCGCTTGTCTCCCCCCACTAGATGGAACGTCTTGCAAGCGGCTACCGAGAGTACGGACCTAGCTTTT
>JAHPZR010053559.1:7500-25000 GCA_019787425.1 Platygyra sinensis | reverse complement strand
GTTTTGTTAGTGTAGCCATAACTGAGGTACATGAAAATTTCCGTGTATCTTGGCACAAGTTTCGTTGCAAGATACATGGAAATTTCCATGTACCTTCCTGTAAGTTTCATCACAAGGTACATGGAAATTTTCGTGTACCTTGCCACATGTTTCGTTGCAAGGACACATGGAAATTTCCATGTACCTTGCCATATGTTTCATCGCAATTTACATGGAAATTTCCATGTACCTTCCTATAAGTTTCATCACAAGGTACATGGAAATTTCCATGTACCTTCCTATAAGTTTCATCACAAGGTACATGGAAATTTCCGTGTACCTTGCCACAAGTTTCGTTGCAAGGTACATGGAAATTTCCATGTACCTTCCTGTACGTTTCATCACAAGGTACATGGAAATTTCCGTGTACCTTGCCACATGTTTCGTTGTAAGGTATATGGAAATTTCCATGTACCTTGCCATATGTTTTATCGCAAGGTACATGGAAATTTCCATGTACCATGCCAAAAAAATTGCCCTCACGAGCGAGACATTTGCTCAAAGTTTTTTTATTTGATAGCTAAACAGTACAAATGAACGTGATTTTCTTCTTATGTTGAAGAGAGACAACATATAATTAAAGTAAGAGTCATCCAGCAGAAACGTGACAACAACATCGACTTTTATGTCACGAAGCCTTCCTACGGTATATTATAGAAGTAAAAGTGAAACTCACTCGGCCATTGAAAGCTTGGACCTTCACCAATCTTGTCCGAAGAATATTATTTCGAATGTACCTAGGTTCTTTATGTACATTTTCAGTTCAGCAAAGCTAAGACTACCTATGACGACACCCTCAAATCCAGTGGATACACAGCAAGCCTTTCCTACAACAAACACAGACAAAATGATCGACCAAGTAGAAACCGCAAGCGTAATATTATCTGGTATAATCCTCCTTTTAACAGCAGTGTGAAAACTAACATCGGCAAAACCTTCCTTAAGCTCGTATCTAAACACTCCCCTCAACAACACAAGTATCACACCCTTTTCAACAAGAACAACATCAAAGTAAGCTACAGCTGTATGGAGAATATGGGAGCCATAATAAGCAAGCATAACAAGAAGATCTTATCAAATAACGACTCCAACGACAACAACGACAAACTATGTAACTGCAGATCTCAACAAAATTGCCCTCTCGACAATAAATGCTTAACCACCAGCCTGATCTACAATGCACAAATAACATCTACGACAGCTAATCAAACCACTACCAAGAACTACATCGGACTGACAGAAGGAACTTTAAACAAAGATACACTCAACACAAGTCAACATTCACCCACAGGAAACTTTCTAATAGCACTGAACTATCAAAATACATCTGGCAACTCAAAGACAGCAACACCAGCTTTACAACTAAATGGTCTATCATCGCAAGAGCCCGCCCCTATCACAATTCAAGCAAAAGATGTGATTTATGCTTAGCAGAAAAACTTCATATAATTAAACGCAGCAACAACAATCTACTGAACGAACGATCCGAGCTTGTATCCAAATGCCGACATGAAAATAAGTTTTATCTCAAGAACAATGACGCTTATCCTACACAATAGCTATTGTATTGCGCTCCCCCACTTTCAGTGTTTTAGCTCAAACAGTTTTACATCACACCCCCCCTATTATGTAATAGTTCCGCCCTTCTCACCCATTACAATTAGAACCCCATTGTTCCACTTACCGTGAACATGTATATATAGCTAGCTGATAAGTTTGCTCTTCATTAAATTCATTATATCCAGTCCATGGGCGTTCAGAAAATTACAATATCTTCAGATGAAGTCGAATGGGTGGTGAGAAAATCCACTCTGAAATGTTGTCTTGGAGTTTGCCCATTATCTCGGTGAGGGCGGCCATTTCAGAGGTTCCAGGTGAGAAGTCGTCGTATTTTTGGTGCGGAATGTTTTCACTTAGCGAGGGATTATTTTCCTTAACGATATAGACGTGGCAGTTTTTGCAGTCTTGTTGACTTTCCGTCGAGAAAACAACCCAACCAATTTGTAAGATTTTCTTTGAATCTTGTTCAGAAACCTTCGCATTAAACGCTAAAAATGATGGCGTTTTTCCTCCATGACCTCGCTTATTCTTTCCAAAAACTACACACCATAACGCAGCTGATCGCTAAAAATGTTAAAGTCCTTGAGAGTTTAAAGATTCTCATCATTTGCGGTGTTTTTTGCGACACTTTTAATGGTGAAACTTCAGGCAGTTTGTCACCTGAATCTGCTGCTTTTTCCATCTTTTCCTTGAAGAATATATAGCCTTTATAATCAAGGAAAATACCAGCAGTGTGATCGATTCCATAGGCTATCACAAAGATCATTTCTTTCAAATGACGATCAAACGTGTAAGTGAAGTAATACTTGATTCGCTCATAGCAGGTTCTTCCCTTCGCACGGCAGGCTTGCATCCACGTCTCTTTCAACGTCTCATAGCTGTATATGTATTCAGGACAGTTCTTACATACCATAGTGTAGGATAACATATCTCCGTAATCGGCTCGACGACTCATGCTTGGTCCACAGTCGTCTTGAAAGCTGCTATGTCTGTATAGACGAACCAAAACATGATTGTATCACGAAAACATATCGTGCTATTCCAGGGAAAATAATCAGTTGATTTAAAACGAGCAAAAGAGGGGGCTACTGGCGTAAGAGAGTTTTTGTCCCAAAATTAATGTGACCCAGATGTGAAGACCTCTCTAGCAAATAGTGCCGTACCCTGATCGGCCTTCGCTCGCTTAAACACGACGATGTGTCAATGGGAGACATCACGTGACAAGCAGCAAGCCACGGCAGTTTCACGCTCTTGCCCTAGTTTCATGAATATTAGCCAATACAACGTGTACCTGTACCCAGTCCCCCGGAGGCTAACGGAAGTGTAGACAATATATAAACAATAATAGGATATTTGTCCGCGGACATTATCTGTTCTCGAAGCTCACAGTTTTCCTTAGCTACGCTCACGGAAAACTGTTTGCTTCTCCGAAAAGATAATGTCCACGGACAAATATCCTAGCATATTTTCGCGCCAAATGGAGACTATCGTGTTTATTATCCTTCAAATCTTTTACGCAACGCGCGCAGTTTTGAAAATTGGGGTATATTTAACAACTATTCACCGAAGTGGAGGTGGCTAACGGTGGATATTTACCGAGCCGCGAAGCAGCTCGAGATAATATACACCACAAATAATTAATTTGGACGATTTCTTCACTTGTCACGGCCGCAAACGGGGACGCCATTTTCTCTTGAGTTGCTCGGAGGTAAATAGAACAGGATATTCGGAGTTTGACGAGCCAATCAGCGCGCGCGTTTAACACTATCCACTGTTTTAGTATATACTAATCTCGGATATCCCCCAGTTTTAGCTGGGAGATATTCGGTCCGTGACGTGTTTAGACCAATCGCGCGCGAGCGAAAAGATTTGATGGATTATAAGGGTAAATTATACATAAATTATTTAACCTTGCTTGTTTATTAAATGTTGTGATTGTGACCTGTGGTCAATATCAAATATTTAATCGATTTCAGCTTTCGAGTTATTCAGTTCGGCCTTTCTGTGCCCTTGAGTGTCCTTGACATGATTATTGTATAATCTGTAGTTATGACGTCACGGGCACTGATTTCGAAAATTCACTTTACGCTTTCGGCCAATCAGAAAAGAGTAAGAGAGTTCCATGTGTAATAATTAAGATTGTTCACGTTTCTTGGTAAATTGTTACTCCTGGGTGTTATTGGCATAACACTGTCTCTAGTGGAAAGGGAAAACGTTTTCCTGTTGCACCTTAAACCTTATAATTGTCTACAAATGGAGGCTGGCCGCAAAAGAATTGAAATAGAAATATAAAGTTTTGCTTAATAAAAACACAATCATTTTGTCCAAAACAATACAAGGCGTTTTACCAATCATAACTACGATGTCGAGAATAACGTCAAATGATCACCGTACTTCATTTTATCTACGGATCTCACTAAACTTTCATGTCAATTTCAGTGAGAAATATCAAGTCTGTTCCACCACCAACGGTACCTCTGTTCAACCGAGTGAAATTCAGCTTGGGAAAGAAGATACTCGCACGGCCTCTCTCACAGCACAGCGAACATTGCCTTCTAAAGGTAGGGATTGGTAAAACGTGCTGTATTTCCAGCCATAGGATCTCAAGAGGACATAATTCTTTTCTACGGGTAAATTGGTTTTGTAAACGAAAGGAGGCCGTATTGCTGATAATCAAGAGACGATGCTCATTGTCTCATGTCATAATCACAATATATAATCTCAAATTGGCTACACCATTACATAATGTAGGATGTGGTTTATATCGTTTGACAGGACTCGGTAAAAGGTTTTGTTTGAGAGAATTTCTAATTCCTCTCCCTTGTAGGACTCGGTGAAGGGTGAAGGGTTTGCTTCGAAGAATTTGTAATTCCATTCCTGATAGTTCTTGTTTCTTTTAGTGGAAGCGCGATGGCCTCATGGTCAGTGTACTCGTTTCCGAATCGAGCGGTCCTAGGGCCCGTTTCTCGAAAGTCCTGGTAACTTAACGGGGCCCGAGTCATACTTTGAAATCAAAGTCTCGAGAAAAGTAGGGTGTATTCTGACCTCTAATGAAGTTTATGTTGTTTCTTTAGCTGAAACTTACTGTACAATTTTCAAACACTTTTGAAACTCCCTTCTTGAATTGAAAACAAAACAGCTTAACGGGCCCGGTAATTACCTGGAGCTTTGAGAAACGGGCCTGGCCCTGGTTCGAGGCCAGGTTCTTGGACAAGACACTTTACTTCCATAATCCCTCTCCCTACCAGGTGGGCCCCATGTGTATAAATCAGGTACCGGTGAATTTAATGCTGAGGATAACCCTGCAATGGATTAGCATTCCATCCAGGGGGAGTGGAATTACTCCCAGTCGCTTTATGCCAACGGCGACCGCTATAATGCTCCGGCTGATGGGCCACTTGCCACACAATTACTGCTAGTGTATATACCTTTTATCAGAAATGTAATAGGTTATAAGTATAGCCATACTGCAACGACGAGGATAATGTTGATTTGTGACATATTTTAGACTGAGGAAAAATCACGCCCCTAATACACACCACTACCACCATCAGAGCGACGCCGACGGGTGCCTCTGGATATAATCCGCGGAGGTTTCAACTTAAGAAAGAATAGATGGTCTTTTCCACCAGAGAAGAAACAATTCCTTCAAGCGATAATGCGAGGGAATCCTTTTTTAGCAAGGCAACCAATGGCTATGGAGTACTAAGACATACTGTAAATTGAGTTTTAGGGTTAAATGATTGATCACTATCCGGTGGAGACCTAGCAGTTGCTCAGACTTACTTTAGATTTGGAAGACAAATGAGGACAAGTAGTAGTCTAATCGTGCCGGTGAATCGTATTAGTAAAAAATACCTCAACCCATTAGACAGAGGTCATATGCCTTGTTTGACCCGGACGCTATGACAGGAAGAATATACCATTTTCATTTCAGTGAGAGATTATCAGAGCCTGTTTCACCACCACGCCCCGCCGCCGCCAGTTGAAAGGAGCTGTTCAGCCTCTGTTTAACCCAAGTGAAATTCAACTCTTGACAAAAAAGATGCTCTCCTAGCAGTGACGAAGAACTCTTCAAGCGCTCAAAAAGGGAATCCTTTTAGAAAGACGAGCCCATTGCTAAGGACTAGTACATACATACTGGTAAATTTTGCGTTTTAGGATTGACGAATTGTGTAAAATATCCCGTAGGAGACTAAGCAGGTTCCGAGGGACAGTCCACAGACACGTGCAGAAACCAAAATGAGACTACACTCGTGACTCATCACAATGCGAGAAGATCAGATCACACAAGTTTACCGTGTGACGCAGACCCAAGTCAATTTACACCTGTTTACGTTACACGAAGCGACATTTTTCTACATGGTCATTGCGGGGAATAATATTATATTTCAGTTTTTAGAGGCTATGGTTAAAGGCGGGATCGGGATATACCTATGCAGCGGCCTTTCAAACAGTGCACTTATACCGGTGCAATATTTTAGTAAGTAATTCAGTATAAACGAAGCATATGCTGTTTGACCGGACACTATGACAGAAGAATGCATAATTTTATTTTCAGTGAGAGATATCAAGCCTGTTCAACCACCGCCCCCGCCGCCAGTGAAAGGAGCTGTACCTCTGTTTAACCCAAGCGAAATTCAACTTGAGAAAAAAATGCTCTCCTAGCAGAGGAGAAGAACTCTTCAAGCACTCAAGGAGGGAATCCTTATAGAAAGGCAGCCAATGCCACAGGTTGTTAACTTGATGTATTTGCTATCGTTTACAGTCTTTCCCGTGAAACCGTGAACACCAGAGAAAATTTCTGGAATGTTTATTGTTTCGCGACCAATCAACAATTACAATTCAATTTTTACAATTTTTTACAATTTTTTCCACTTTATATTTAAAAAGTACAGTCAGTCTCCGCCCACAAATAGCAAAGGCTAATCGCGGTGGGCGAAGCGAGATAAAACCGCAAAAGATAACCGCCAAACCGCAGCATGCATTAGTCACGACTTAATTCGAAACAACGAGATGCCTTTTTCTTCCAACGAACTGGCTTTTCTTCACGACTAACCTTCAAAAACCAAACTACCGTATTCGGAATAGACCTAGAAGCGAGTGTAAATTGTCAAAATTTACAACGGTACAAGTTTTCGGATGAAGGCTTCTCCGCTACAAAAAAATACGGATCGAAAATCACCAATCACAGCCAACTAGCATGACCTTTTGAACTGCACGTGAAGTACACCGGTCAGGTCCGCTTCTGATTGGTTCGTTATTATTTGCTCTCAGACGCGCTGTCTAGCCTTGTCTGATCCTATCTACTCGATTCAACATTGCTTTCCCGTAATATGTCACGAAACATATCATTCATATCTGTTCTTTGCATATAAATTCTTGGCTTGCATGTGACGTCATCGTTTTCTAAAATCCAAAACTAAAGAGCCACCAAAGTTTTTATCCTCATCATGCATTAGAATGGGTAAATTGACATTTGTTTACAACGTTTCAGCTCAGTAGCTTGCTTCGTCTGGACACCAGCGCATTTTGAATTTCAGAGTTATGGCGGTGCTTGACATAAAGCTACGAGAGCGTTTGTTGAAAAATATCTTCTTATGTCGTAATTTTCGGCCTATTCAGAGGTTAAAGTATTAGGAAAGGTGCTTATGTACATGCTTTTTTGTTCAGTGCATATAATAAGTCGCGTAGATAGCCAAAGTAAGTTCCAGATGATTACACTATTTTCCGGCCGCCATGTTGGTGTTCCACGGAGGTACACCAACATGGCGGCTCCATACTGGGCTCTGTAAATTTGTGCAGAATATTTCGACGAATATCTCAGGTTTAGGAAAACGCACAGACTTAAAACTTGGACAAGTTTCATTTTTACCAGTCTCCTATAGCATCCCAATTTCTTGACTTCATCCACTTAATGGTTTTCGATTTATTTTTATATTGCGTGACAGTGCAAGCCAAGAATAAGCAAAAATACAAAAGGAACAATTTCAGTATTTGAAAACGGTGAAATTGAAGATTTGTCGTGGAAGACAAAGCCAGCTCGTTGTTTCGAGTCGTGACTAATCCATGCTGCGGTTTGGCGGTTATCTTTTGCGGTTACATCTCGCATTTAATTGGTCGCGAAACAATAAACATTCCAGAAATTTTCTCTGGTGTTCACGGTTTTACGGGAAAGACTGTAAAGTACCAATGAAGACATTCTTTGTTTTGTCAGGTGAAATGTTTTAGGACCGATATATGATGGTGAAATCCGGTGAGACTAGCAAATGCCGACACCCTTGATTGAATGTCCAAGACTTATTTTAGAGTTTGAAGTCAAACTATACACTCAAAAACAGGACTTCGTGACTAATCCTGATAGATTCCGAGGCTTTCAGTTGGGTTCAAAAGTTACAGGGTATTATTTCTACGTACAACTCGCCACGTTAGAGTCTCTAGTTAAGGGGCGATTACACATGTAGTGGTCTTATGAATCGTATAATTATGCCAGGTGCATTATTTTAGCAACTAACTCAACATAGACAAGGCATATGCTGTTTGACCTGACACCATGACGGAAGAATGCACAATTTTATTTTCAGTGAGAGATATCAAGCCTGTACAACCACCGCCTCCACCGCCGGTGAAAGGAGCTGTACCTCTGTTTAACCCAAGTGAAATTCAGCTTGACAAAAAAAATGCTCTCCTAGCAGAGGAGAAGAACTCTTCTAGCGCTCAAGGAGGGAATCCTTTTAGAAAGGCAGCCAATGGTATGGATTGTTAACTTGATGTGTTTGCTGCCATTGAAAGTACCAATGAAGACACTCTTTGTTTGTCAGGGGAAATGGTTTAGGAGTGATATATAAATGGTAAACTCCGGTGAGATTAACGTGACTAATCCTAATGAATTCCGAGTTTTTCAGTTGGGCTCAAAAGTTACGGGGTCTCAAGATTATTTCTGGGTACAATTCGCCACCTATCTGCGCACAGAAATATTTTTTCTTTCGTGCTGGTATTGCTAGGAATGACATTAAATTTTGAGTTTTTAAAGTCTCTAGTTAAGGTACGATGTAGCAGTCTTTTAAACAGTATAATTATGCCGGGTGCATTACTTTAGACAAGGCATATGATGTTTGACCGGACGCAATGACGGAAGAATGCATAATTTTATTTTCAGTGAGAGATATCAAGCCTGTTCAACCACCGCCCCCGCCACCGGTAAAAGGAGTTGTACCTCTGTTTAACCCAAGTGAAATTCAGCTCGAGGAAAAAGCGGATGTTTTCCCAGCCGCACAACCGCATCACCCTTCACCTGAAGAAGGAGGGAACCCGCTTAAAAGAGCGGTAAACGGTGCGGATTAGTAAAAATTGACGTATTTACTGTCATCAGACTGGGATCTATGATGCTATCTTTAAAATCGTCTGCCATCATTTTCGGATACCTAACTCGCCAAGCAGTTTTTTTCTCGAAGTAAAATGATGCGTTTCCTAAACCAGCCACCTTTTCCTATTGTTATTAACTGAAGTTGTCATTTGTTTCACTGTAGGAAAGGCTATCTCAGTCTTCAACATTCTGTCAAACCGCAATACATGCAACACCCACAAAGTTTCAATTCTATGCAAGGCGAAGGCTTTGTTCGAAAGAATGTGAACCCATTTCCTCATATTGGTAAGTCATTTTTACCAGCTTTGATTACAACGCTATAAAACGTGTTAATGATATGATATCACAGCAAGAAAATTCAAGGATTTTGTGATTCACGTTTCTGTGAAATTACGGACGCGGGACTTAATTGGCTTCCTCACACAAAATAATTCCAACTAACCTTTTCCAGTTAAATGCTATTTCAGTTATTTCTTGCCGTGTTATTATTCCTTTATTTTGTTTTTGTTTTTGTTTTTTGCAAAGTCAGTGCTGTTAGAAGAAGAAAGACGTTTTTCGATTCCCAGCCGAGCTTGCGTCACCGACGAATTTCACACATCATCATGATATTTCAAAGTTCTTGTGAAGGATTAACTCGGACTTTGAACTGTTCTGATACTTTTCCATCACAATAATATTCGACTGATTTGATGATTTAACGGGTGTACATAATTTCCATTATGCCAAAGATTACGGAAATTTCGGTTGGAATTCAAATGGAAATGTCTGTCTCGGTTTCTTCAGACCGAAACTGATTTTGGGGATCACCTCCGGAGGTGGTCCACTTATTTCGGTCGGAGTACTGTCAGATGGCACTCGATGTTTTCACTGACGGATCTAGACCCTGACCTAATGGGGTGGAGAGGGGTAGGGCTGTCCCTAAGTTGCTCCAATTTTCTCAAAAAGTTGCTCCAATTTTCTCAAAAAGTTGCTCCAATTTTCCAAAAAAGTTGCTCAAAAGTTGCTCAAAAGTTGCCCCAAAATCCAAAAGTTTCTCAAAAGTTGCTTTCTATTTTTGGGTGTAAGAGATTGATTTACAACTCAAATAACGATTTAATTAATAAATTTCGCTTTACATAGATATCAATACATAATTATATTACACTGACTCATCAATATTGTAAGACTGAGTCTCTCTCAACCCAACCACGTGATTGTATTCGAACAAAACAAACTTTGCTACTATGCTTATTAAGGATATAAAGTTTCTCTGACATAAACGAGTGTTTGTGGTATAAACTATAAAGCCATGTTCTTTCAAAGGATCTGAATATTCATCATCTTCACTCGAGCATGAATTATCACTCGCCTCCGCCATTTTGAATTTTTGAGCATATCCGCTGACCACTTTCGTCTGCTACCACAGGCAGCCCAGGGGACCGGTATTTTCACTGTGTTTTACGCAGAAATGGCCGAATCATACATAAAAGTTTAAATTAGAACTTTAATGGGTGGTTTTTAGACAAATTTTAGTTACAAATTGCCTTAAAAGGGCGAGAAAGTTATTCAAAAAGGAAAAAAATGCTCGAAATCCGAAAAGTTGCTCGAAGGACTAAAAGTTGCTCCAAATCCGAAAAGTTGCTCAAAAGTTGCCGAGCAACTTCGGGACAGCCCTAGAGAGGGGGGGGGAGGGGTGAGGTTTCAGTTGTCCCTGCTGGCTTTTTTTCATGCTGTGATTTCTTCTATTTTTACCAAAAATAGGTGGAGCCGCCACTGATTTTCAGTTCAGTGTTCAGTTTTAACGGGATTTGTTTTCAGCCCATTTTGATGTTTGCTTTCTGTATCTGTTGTAGCATAGAATGTGTTCTGTAGTATAGTTTGAAACTCGTAGAGATGTTCCTGAGATTCGTTCTCTTTTACTGTTTTACAGAAGAGCGAGGATTTTTGAGAAAGTCGATTGCATGGTTCGGCTTCTAAGTAAGTATTTGTCTTGTAATAGCCATGACACAGTTTCAGTCGAACTGTAGTTGATACAATTCTTGTTAAGGCCTGTTCAAACGGTCATGATAGTTGATGATAGTCGATGACAGTTTCAACTATCATCGATTGTCATTGACTATCATGTCTGCGATCAAACGGTCGATGATAGTTCATGATAGTTAGTCGAAATCGCGCAATGTGCTAGCGTGGCTAACTGGTACCTGGTAGTCATCGCAAAAAATGTTCCACAAACACGGTCGGGCCTCGTATTCATCTTTTAGGTTGCATATCAAACTACCACTCCACTTCTCGTTGCCTGGTTTTTTAGATTTTTTCGCTTTTATCACTTTCTCGCTTTCAGCGTCACTGTCGTCCGAATACTCGTCCAAATTATTGCTTTGTTGTTCTTCACAGGACGATAGCAATGCGGTAGCCATATTGCATTGAGCCCGCCTTGGTTACCCCCGCTGACCGAAAAACTATCGTGCACTATCATCCGCTCGGTCAAACGGAAAAAAACTATCATGAACTTTTATGTCGAATTTGAACATGTCCAAACTGCATGTTAGTTGGTGATAGTTGATGATAGTGAATGATAGTTCGTGTTCAAACGTGTGTGACAGTTGAAACTATCATCAACTATCATGACCGTTTGAACGGGCCTTTAGTACTTGAAATGCCTTTGCATGTTACTTTGAAATGATCTTGTTATAAAATTGAACCTGACGTCCAGCCAGTTCAGTACAAGAATGAAAACAGACTGTGTAATATTTTTAAACTATACTTTAACTTTTGTTCCTTTCACTAAAGTATACTTAAAGTTTGCAAGTAAAAATTAACAGATCTTTAGACCGTTCATGTTGTCACTGTCAACGATCAGAGATCAGAGGTCGGGGTTTTTGGGCCCTGTCCAGCACATGAACAACTCTGTAAAACTAGCTCTATATAATTCTTCATAAGTTTACGAACACAGACGAAGATAACCCACGGAAAACAACACGTGGGCACTCAACAAAACTGTTACACCACCAGGTCGCCTAAAAGCATCAGATCACATGACTCGTAACTCCACGTCTGCCATTAGTTACAAATAAACAACGGTACCTCGTGCATAGCGATTTTCTCGTAAATTATCGAAAGGTTTATTAGTATAGTTAGCTAACGTATACTTACTTATCTACTCATTTTGTTTTCTTACAGAGCCCATGAACAAGTGAAAGTAAAAGTTAACCAACAATCTCTGTGACTCAATTGTAAATAATAATTAATTGTTTGAAACGTCTTCCCAACTCACTGTTAGAAGAGAGAAGGGAACAAAATTGGGGATTCACAATGTACATAATTTAATTATAAACACGAGATGAATGGCCAATTCAGTCCATCGTCTGCGTGTGCGTGAATATTGCTGTAAATAGCTTAACACAAGATGAATAAACTGATGCAAATCGATGACTGTGTTTCTGTTCACGTTTATTTCTACAAAATTTGAACTTTGTCTACAAGTTGGCACAAATCAAGGGACGGGTCCCAATAATGAAATTGACTCTTAGCAAGCTTCTGTAACTTTACAACTGAGCTATGAAAGAGCGTTCTTATCGTGCCAACTGATTTCTTGTCTTCAGTTGCTGACTGGTATCTTGACTGTGGCCAGATTTCGTTGACTTCTCCTTCAAATCCGATGTTGTAGTGCTCCGGGAACACGGTGTGAAGATCCCTCACAACTTGATCTCTCAGGTCTGTGTAACGACAAACGAAGTTGAGGATGAAAACACCTGAAAGGAGGCAACAAAACTCGCACATTAGTAAACTTACATTACTCAGACATTTTTAATCATATTTGGATAGAAAACACAAAAATGTTTTTGTGAGGCCATTACTTAATTGACGAGGGATCAGTAGCAGCTTCAAACTTAATTTTCAGAGAAAGTTGAGAAACTGATGTTTTTACAGTCAATAGGCCCTTTGCACGATCCGGTCACGTGGTACGGAATAAATTATGCTGGGACGCAAATAACGCAGTGGGACTTCCAAACCAAAGGAACTCTAACCACTCCAATCCAACGTCCCGGCTTTGTTTTGAAAGTCTCACATGTCCCACTGCGTTATTTGCGTCCCAGCATAATTTATCTCGTACCATGTGACCGGATCGCGCAAATTATGACAACAGGGTCAAGCAGAAAGTCAGCGGAAAATGCCCAGGTTAGAAAGACCTTAGCATTTGAGTAAAGTAGAGCTTAGCACATTTTGGGTTAAGAACTGATCTTCACGATAGGCTTAGATTTAAAATTCGTTTCTCAGCAACAAACGAGTTCATCACCGCTAAGGAGTACAGCTAATCGTAGAATCTCGGAAAATTCCTTTAAAAGTTTTTAATTTACATTTGCGCCTTGCGTTTGACTCACACTGACCTGTCCACAAATGCTTGTGGTCGGCTGCTCATTCCTACACTGGTGTCTTTACAATCCACGTCGAAAATAGTCATATGATAATCCTGGGCACTTTCTGAAAAACAAAAAGAGAATAACAAGTTTATGTTTGTCCTCATTCAACGGCAAAAATGCGGCACATATCTGCTCAAAATCACCCACAATTCTTCTGTGAGCCACTGGACCACAAAATAAAAACAAAGAGAAGGAAAGTATCAGTACTTTCTTAGCGGAGTGTACATTTCTACTGCATACATCGAGGGGCGGATCCAGGATTTTTGTTAGGAGGGGGTGCACCCCTAACTAATGACGTCACTGACCGGTGAGCATGAGGTAAACAAATTTTAAAAGCGATTACGAAGACGAATTCTTCATCTCAGGTGGGGGGGGGGGGGGGTGCGCACCCCCTGCACCCTCCCCCTAGATCCGCCCCTGACATCGTTGCCCTACCAGCAGCCTCTTTTGTCGCTCCTGGAGACACAAAGATAACACAGCATCCTGGAGGTAGCATGGAAATGATCACAGGAATGCCGCGTTTTCTGTTTGAAAAGTATAAACCTCGCTCGTGGTGTTGGGAACTACTTAAGATGCCTCGAAAAGTAGCTTAAATCCTTACAATTCGTCTGATCCTTGTGAGACAAGAGAGCAGTTCCTACATCGGCTTGGCATTGGTTATCGCTGGAATGTATGTTTAACAACAGGCTGATGTCGGCTTCTCTTGCCGTTACATTCTCTTACTTGGCTGTGGGAGCAGTAGGCAGAATTCCTGCGGAAACTGTAGAAGCCTCCAAGGACTCGAACCTGGACGCAGAATTATTCCAAATTTTGGTGCCCCAAAATGGTGCTCAAACGGAGGAATATCCGAGTGGTATTCCGCAACTTTTAAAAGCACACCTTTTCCGAAAAATATTTCAGTGAAAAATAATAAACACATTATATAGCTGCCTTATGGGGCGAAAATATACTCGGATAATTGTCCCTGGGCATGACCTGTCCCTCAAAGCTCACAGTTCTCTTCCTGGAACAGATAAAGTCTGTGGAAAAATGCGAAATGGAGGCTATTGTTTATATATGGTTCGAAAGGTGCACAATATCTTGACGCAAGAGAAGTTGATCTAGTTGTTTGACGGAATTGCTTCAAAATAATGTTTTTGACATCATAATGCTTTTTCTTGATATTGTTCTCCGCAATCCCGTCAACGAGAGTTGTTCTTGAGATCGCTCCCTTCATAATTTCGGTACCCTTTGTTGGACATGTTTTTAGTTGACGGAAACAAAGAGCTAAAAAATAGAAAACAAAAGCAAAGAAAGGAAAAAAGGTGATCTTATTTGTTAAAACTTTCTCTAGTCAGCAATTTTGGAAACTGTTAAGTTCCGTAAGAACCGAAAACTTTGAAGCAACTTAGAAGGTATACCTTAAATTGAGGATTGTTAATTGCCGAGGAAGATTTGACTGAAAGTAAAATATTCGCTGCTAAGGAGTTTGAGGAATTAAATGAATCGTGTTGACTTAAAGTGTACGTATTGGGTTTTAATAGCTGAACGAAAGGTCCTAAATGACTGCGTGGCGTTTCACTGAACAATTGTGAGGCGAGGAATTGCACTTTATCTATCTTTAACAGACAAATAGAGAAAAAAGAAAATGTTAATAAGAATCGAAGAAAATTAAAAAAATGTGGCCACTCGAACCAGAAAACTTGTACTGTCTCAAATGCTCTGATAATTTGAGAAAAGAGATTTTCTAAACAATTTTCCTGAGTTACGCTTTCATTTTTGTGGGATCTTGTGGATTTTTTCATGAACGCCGACGAAAATTGCACAAAATTACAACTCGCGAACCTGTGAAATGTACACCCTTCTTAACCGGAGAGAACATGAAAGTCAGTCTTCTCTGTAATGCAGCACTTTTCAGGGTATTTCTTATTTCTACAGCAGGTTAAGATTTAAAATTCGTCACTTTTTGTGTACATTTACAGTAGTCTCTGCCGTGTTTAGCCCTCAAGCAAGATGGCTGCGTCAGAAACCGCGAAAAGGTCTTTAAGAATGCCATTAAACTTAATCTCGACCAAATTATTTTTTGCAGCTTTGATGATTACTCCTTTGTTTTCATGTAAAAAATGTAAAAAAAAATGTAAATGCAAATTTAATGTCAATCACAGGGAGTGCTTGCGCAATCACCCGAGCCAGAGGCTCATGATAAAGTGTTTGACACTTCCAGATCGAATTGGAATTTGGAAATGTTGGTTTCTGAGGAGAGGGGAAAACTGGAGTACCCGGAGAAAAACCTCTCGGAGCAAGGAAGAGAACCAACAACAAACTCCACCCACATATGACCATTAATCTTTCAAAGATTGCAAACTTGACAAGGGTAGAGTGATTATTTCACTTTTATTTACATCTATTGGTTGATAAAGTGAAGCATTTAAAGCTGAGTCCTGAATTGAGACATTATTAAAGGGGCACTTTCATGGTCCGTCAAGTTGCTGCATTTGTGGTCAAAGCGATACTCACATTATGACTATAACTACCTTCGAAAGTATACCATATGGTTATAGGATTAGGGTTGAAGCATCGAGAGTGAAGGGAGTTGTAGGTTCAGTTTTTGTGTGTATTTTTTTGACTTTACGGCAGACTTCTAAAGAAAGTGTTTGGACTTTATCAATGTGGTTCAGTTCATAACCTTAGTTGTACATGCGTAACTAGTAATTTCTTTAGCGTCAGCGTACTTACATGTTAATTTTCATGAAAATCCGGCCATTGTTTTGATTCATTTAGCAAGAAAAAATATATTTTTTGCCTTTTCGAATTTTCAGGCTTACGCTTATGATAGTTAGTTTAAGTTAGCTCTTTTTGGTTTGTCATTCAAAATGTCGTCTTGCTGCAAACCGCATGATCTTGTCTAAACATTCAAAAAACAGGTATAAACTATTACCATTGAATGACTGAAGTAGAGTAGCGGCTTTCATAACCATGACAATTAAAGGTAATATGAATAACAGCTGCCAGAGTGCCAACATGTTGCAAAGTTTTTACTTAGTAAAACTAATAATTCTTAGTACCTCGATCTCCTCTTGTGTAAATTATATTTTGCAAACTTCTCGACACCCGTTTACTTCCACATGACGACCGACCTTTTCATGTCATAACTTACAAGGCTTCACTTTTATTAGCTCTTATCATTTCAATTGAATCCTGCGCCGTGAATGGCTACCCGAGCGGGCAAGATGGCGCTATATCTTGCCCGCTTGGGAATACCCCCTGTATCCCACAAGGAAATACTGTACTTTTTCCATATAACGAATCCTTGTTCGGCTTGTTTGGTCAAGATGTCTGGATGTTGGCCTCGTTCTTTTTTCCTTTTTTGTGAACTTCTGAGCTACTCCCTCTTGACCTTACGCTCGGTATATAGCACATATGCCATTTGAAACTGAGTGGTAAGGTAAGGCATAATTGAAAGTCGCACTGTCGTGGTGAGTTGTTGCATTTGTGGTCAAAGCGATGCTAAAATTATCTAATCTCCTTCGCAAGTTCACCGTATGGCTAGGGTTAAACAGAGTAAATTATTCAGTGGAAATACTTGTAATTCGTTAGCGATACTAATTCGTTAGCAATACTAATTCGTTCTTAGCGTCTACCATACAGTTTGAACTTGTTCGTGTTGATAAAAGAACCTTTCCATGCAGTCTTGTTTTTAACACCCGGAATGGTATTACACAATTACAAAGGTAAAAATGTTAGAATGACAGCTTTCACAACACCGAAGGCTAATGTAAACAACAGCTGCCAACGCGTTGCACAATTTACTTGCTAAAAGTATAAAAAAGCCTGACGAAAAGGAGCTCTGAATTAGCAAGGGCCTGTATTTCAAACTTCTACGTAGGCTTTACGAAGGCTTGCAGAAGCCTTAGTATATATATTTGCTTGGAAAATGAACAATAGTGACCGTTAAGATACACTCATAGAACCTTGTGCTCTGTTCTAACAGGAATCCAATGGTTAAGACATTAGAGAAGAAGACAGACGAGACAAACCGATCGAAGTGAGAGTCTTGTAAGTCACAATTATAACTGATTTCTGAGTTCTTTGTTAACGTTAATGTGCTGTTTTGATTTATATGTTCAGTGTACATGTCAGTAATGTCGAGTAATGC
>JAHPZR010053559.1:0-2500 GCA_019787425.1 Platygyra sinensis | reverse complement strand
TACCTTAATTCTCTTTGCCTGCAGGGATAATAGTCTCAGGGTAACGTCCAACTTTCTCGTCATGAAAAAGTACTTCTGCACGATGATAACGCTTTTCTTACTATTGGCGTTAATGCGGAGTGAAAAAGGCGGGACCGATGCTACACAAAGTGAGTAACTTAGTATGTTAATGTAATTGAGCACGTGCATGACAGTTAATTGCCAGACAAACATAACCGTCATCTTTTGAAAGCGACAAATGCAAGTAAGCCATGCAAAAGAAGTAATTAATCCAGGTCCGATGTGCTTAATGGTACATTAAATGATAGGTTTTTAAGCAATCAGCGCGCGTAGTATCTCAGTTATTTTAAAATAGCTAATTTGCAACGACAACATAACATAACGTCACATGACATGATATCACACAACATAAAATGGTATAAAATGAGATGAGATAACATGACCTATTATGACATAACACGACATGTCAACATAACAAAGCATGGAACATAACTTGAATACTTTTTTTGTCTTTCCTGTGTTCAATAGCATCTCCTAAGGTACTGTTATCAGCTTCTTTAGTTCGTGCCTTACCGGGCTTCAAATTCTCATGTTCGGCCTCTGGAGCTCCTCCCACATACACAGCATTGGTGCGAGATTCTACAGTACTGGTAAATACAACAAACACTGCTAGCATCCGGCTCTATCAGGAAGGAAATTACTCTTGTATTGCAAGCAACAAGCATGGAACAGACACGAAGGAGTTTGTAGTTATTTTTACGGGTGAGACTTTTTCTGTTGAAAGGACTAAGAAAACACATGCTAGTTTTATTTATTTAGGGTGCGTTTCTTTAAGAAAATCCCAGATTGGATTCTTAAATCCGAAAAAAATCCGAACATGGATTTTGCGTTTCTTTATCAAACTGATCAATCCAAGATCGTTCGGATCATGGCAGGTCAAAGGAACCGAAGAATCCACTTCCAGAGTGGATTCTTCGGTTCCTTTGAAGCACCATGATCCGGGAGATCTTGGATTGATCTGTCTAGTAAAGAAACGCAAAATCCGTTTTCGGATTCCTTTGGATTTAAGAATCCAATCTGAGATTTTCTTAAAGAAACGCATCCTTAGTTAACGTTTACCTAACATTTTTTTTATTACAATTGTGCTCATATTCTAGAGTGTGGACCTCGATGTGGTCACACATGGCATAATGTTTATGGAAATGCTATCGTGTGCCAGAAGATACATTCATTTTTTAATATAACGAGATGCACTCCACAGATTACAGAAACGATGTAAGTTTCACCAAGTTCTTCTTCTGTTCCTCTGCTTCTTCTTCTTGCTTTTGTCCTTCTTTTTTATTCTTCCTCTCGCGCTTATTGTTGTTTTTGTGCTTCTTCTTCTTGTTCTTCTTGCTTTTTTTCCCTTTTCCTTGTTTTTCTTCCAATTGCACTTGTTGTTGCTGTTGTTCTTTTTCTTCTTTTCTTCATCTTATTTTTGAATTAACGTTACTCAAACTCTAAAGTGTGCTCCGTTTAACTGTACGATAGACAAATGTTACGCTTTTAATCCAATTTAAGAAGATCGTATTTAATCTTTTGTCCTTTTCTTTACCCCGAATTCGTTGTAATTACTATAAAAAGAAATTTAAAACAGAATATTTATATCAACGCAGTCAATCTTCTTTATTTCCTATTTATTCAATAGTTTAATTATAACATAGAAATAAAACCAGCTCTTTAATTCAATGATTTGATTTCATCCTAAGGAAAATTGTTTCTTGTTTCTGCGTAGGATAGTGAACGAAGGCTACTTTTCTTCATTTGGAGATTTTTCCCACCTCACAAATCTGCAGTTTCTGTAAGTATTAAAATAAGTTGTATTTTTGTCCTATTTTTCGTTTAAGTTGTATTTTTGTCCTATTTTTCGTCGTCCATGCACCATCCATCTTTCCATGTATCTACAATCCATTGATCTCTTTCTCTTTTTCCCACTCCCTCCCTCCATCCATCCATCCGTCCGTCGGTCCGTCCGTCCATCCAATTTCAAATAAAGTCCTTAAGTTAGCTGCTCCAGTCATCTACAAACAATTAACGGAATTATTTAACCTTTCCCTAAAAAGTGGAGAATACCCCGATGACTGGAAGCTGGCAAAAGTTTCCCCTGTGTTTAAAGCAGGTGAACGCAATGATCCAAATAACTACAGACCAATATCAATCTTATCAACTAAATCCAGAGTTTTTGAAAAGCTAGTCTATGAACAAATATATAACTATTTAATCAAAAATAATTTATTAGATTCTCGTCAATCTGGCTTTAGATGTCTCCACTCAACAGTAACCGCTCTTCTTGATTTTACTAATCAATGGTGTTTTAATATTGATAGGGGACTGGTTAGTGGAATTTTATTCTTAGATCTTAAGAAAGCCTTTGACACAGTAGACCACCAAATTTTACTATCGAAATTAGAGTATATTGGAATTCGCGGCCATGCCTTGGAATGGTTTAAATCCTATTTAG
>JAHPZR010053557.1:0-11383 GCA_019787425.1 Platygyra sinensis | reverse complement strand
CACGGAAATGAACTTGCTTGCCGTACTTTTTTAGAAACTGCCACAGATTTTTAATCCCCATTACGCATTCACGGCGATTTCGCTTCAGCCCTTACACCAGAGATGTTTACTCGACCGCGTCGTGCCTGCAATGAACCGATATTGAATTTTTCCCATTACGCAACACAATCCCAGTACGAACTTGCTTGCCGTACTTTTTTAGAAACTGCCACAGATTTTTAATCCCCATTACGCATTCACGGCGATTTCGCTTCAGCCCTTACACCGGAGATGTTTACTCGACCGCGTCATGCCTGCAATGAACCGCTATTGAATTTTTCCCATAACGCAACGCAATCCCAGTACGCACACCGCCTGAAGTTGACCAATATCCCGCCATCTTGACCGAACAAGCTTCGTCAACAAAGCCATATACATGGCCTTCGAACTTGGTTAGTAAGAGGTATATCATTTAAGAAATTGTGATTCTGCTTTTGAATAGTATGGGCTTCTCATGTCTTCATTAATAGCTGACAACTAATACTGACCGAAAACAAGGAAATGTCAAAGTCATCTTTTTTAACTCAGCTAACGCAATTTTAATTCTTCATTTTTCCCATTGTAGGAATACTTTGCATTATGTCCCCTTGTGGAGTTATAAATCGGTACGCAGAATTATTCCGCTCGGAATCCAAGACGCAAGTGTATGCCGTCTTGCACGACCTTTTAGCCCGTAATGAGAGGCTGTTTGACAACTTGAGTAAGTGCTGTACCACAAATTGCACACAGGATGTACGTGGTTATAGTAGTGCAATTAGTATTTTCCTGAAGTAAACGTTGTATGCCTTGCAGGGTATGTCATTTATGATGACGGTTGCCACTTGAGGAAATTTGCTCAAAATCCCTCTCGAAGGGAAATCACATCAGCAGCTAAAAGACTCTCGGAAATTTCCATCGTAGTGGATAAAATGTAACTCTCCATGGGAAAACAGGGAAAAGGGTGAACGCACGGGCACGCGTGCGATAACACGGCACGCTAAGTGTGTCACTTGTCTCTCAGATATGCACATATGTAATAAGAAAAACAAAGAGTGTCACGGTAGATATTGTTTTGCACGCTAAAGCTTTTGTTCAAAGCAATGAGCTGTTTAACACGCTTAATGTGCGAAAAGACACGCGAGTGAAAAGACACGCGTGCGATGCAGCATATGCGTGCATTAAGACACGCTATCCCAAAACAACCTCTTTCCAACATAGCGAAACTCATTTTTCCTGGTGCGAGTCGAGAAATACATGGTAGACAATGCTCATAAGAGTCAAACGGCTCCGATTTTCCATGTGTGGCCACAAAAAATTGTATTAACCGTTCAAACCATAGTTTATAGTTAGAAGTTTTTCCCATTTACTAACTATGTTCAAAGCAAGAGATTTTCCAAGTGTGAAAAGGAGTTGGCAAGGGAACTTTTGACACAAATAGCGCAGCTTTCGCAAAGCCGTTTTCAGTGTTCGAAATGAAAATAACGCAATCTCAAAATTATTATTTTTGAGTGGCGTAATCATCGCGGTAAGCCGCATTTGCATTGAGAAATATTCTTTGTTTTATCCAACTCAGAATGAAACTTGTTTATTCCAATATCCAAAATCATGGCATCAGTGGATATTTAAAGAAAATGGCGGCGAATTTTGCGTTTCAGACCGGCAGTAAAAAGTGTAAATCATTCGCATATGGCAGAAACTTGTGGTTTCCCTGCTACAGTCCTGTATGTTTACATTGATTTTTGCCAAAAGGGCTCATTCAGAACAACAAAATACAGGGTGTAATAGTTCACCTGTAGCGACCACATGCAAGTTTTGTACATAGAGATTACTACAATTCCGCTTCAAATAGATTTCAAGCTTGTTTCGATTGTAGAATGTTTTCGTGGGGGCAGAGTTTGAAAGCAAGTGAAGGTTGTACAAATTCCCATGACTAAAGGCGATTTGTTTCTCGGAATATTTGAAGCAATTCCTGGAACTTTCAAACGCTTTGAAACCCTTTAGAATGTCTCTCTCCTCCGCGGAGGCTCCCTATGGAAAATTTTTAATAATTTTGGGCTTGGGCAGCACGAATAGAGGCTTCTGCGGAGGAGAGAGTTAGCATGTGTGCTGAGAAGCATCAGTCACGCTGTTTGCTCTTCCCTGATTGGATGCATTCTTTAGTATCATCCAATCAGCATGGAGTACTGACAGCGTGACTGCGGATGAGCTTTCAAAATGCTACAAACGCAAGTCGTTCTTTACTTTCCAATGGAAACTACATGTACTAGTTACTTTGTTGACGAATTTTTTTGGATGGGACAGCTCGAACCGTTCAAAAGGCTGACGATCTTTTTAACGGATAGCTCGATCCGTTCGAAGGATGCTAATTTTTTTAAACGGATAGCTTGAGCCGTTTGAATGGATGCTAATTGTTTTGAACGGATAGCTCAAGCCGTTCAAACAGCAAATGAACGGCTTACTACATGTTTACTCGTTTATTTTGATTTTTTACATGTCATCTGAAATACTAACATTTATCTTTAATACATCGAGAGCCGAAAGAGAAAGCTGATTTCGCAAACACAGAACGCATGATCAAGCGTGCACGAATAAAGATTTTGTATCAAGTTAAATGTTGAGTACAATAATCATTGGAAAGCACTGGAATCGCTGAAAACCTACGAGCAGATGTCTGTTAGTTTCCAAAGTTTGTTTTTACGGCCACTGCTACATAACTCGGGTGCCAGCCTAGCTGAACTTGTTACTGACTGTTGAGACGAAAGAACAGTGAGTTGAACGTTAGCTCTTCGACACGGTTAGCATGTCATTTTGCACAGTTGAAAAGTGCGTGCTGTTTGACTCACCGGCGTGCCATTTCACCCGTTATGGAGCTTGGCACACTTCATTGTTCGATGAGACACGCAGCTTTTGTTTTTACTGTGCGATAATAACAAAGGGAAAATTTTAATGATGCGTGCCTTCTGACACACTGCTCGGAAGATAGTGTGTCATTTGACACACTGGCTATTGTTTAGCGTGCTATTTTAGCGTGCCCGTGCGTTCACCTTTTTCCCTGTTTTCCCATGGAGGGTCACAAATGCACATGAAGGGTCATGTTGATCGCTGGTGCAAAGAAAACTGTGATGCACGTAATATAGAAGAGCTTAGGGAGGTAAGTATTGTTGACAAAGCACATTTCCTTAAAAACGCTCACAGTGATAAGATGACGGGACGATGTCACTGAAGTATAATGCATGTTATTCGTATTCGTTCTAGACTCCCATACGAACGTCTGCGTAGGAGGCGATATTCGTTGATTTATTGTTTGTTACGTTGTGGGTTTCTTTCGATTATATGGTAATTATTTATACATCAGTGGCTACATTTATCCAGTCCTGGACCTAGCTATTTCTCCCGTTTAAGTCTGTCTAGTATACACAGTTGCACTCGACTCCCATGCATCAGGGTCAGAATTTGACCCGAAGATAATATGTGACCAAATGTTTCACGTGGTGTCTAAGAGAGCGTAATGTACATAAAGTGCACTTACTCATGGTTTTATCTAAAATGTAGTGAAACGGTAAATTTCTGTTGTCTCAACAGGTAGATACTGAAGTTTGCGAACAGACCTTTGCTTGGTTATCAAAATATGCGAAAATAACACGGAATATGAACAGAGAACATTTTGTTTTCTTTACAATGTATTTGCAACACTTGCATAACCTTAGGGAAGAACAAAAGTTGAAAAACAGTGGATACTTGTGAGAGTAGTAGAAGTAGAAACTTTATTGGCGTGTCAGAGCCTTCTTGTTTGGGAGATATCCCTTACTAATGTGGGGACACAAACTGAATAATAGATAACATTAGTATATACTAAAACAGTGGATAGTGGTAAATGCACGCGCTGATTGTCTCGTCAAACTCCGGATATCCTGTGCTATTTACCCCCGAGCAACTCGAGAGAAAATGGTGTCCCAGTTTGCATCTGTGACAAGTGAAGAAATCATCCAAATTAATTCTTTGTGGTGTTTGTTATCTCACTGTTTTAGTATTTACTAAAACAACTATTCACCTCTGTCGGTAGCTAGCGGCGGATATTTACCTCGCCGCTTAGCGGCTTAGTAAATATCCACCGCTAGCCACCTCCACTTCGGTGAATAGTTCTTAATTATTTACAATGAAATACTATCCACTAAATAGTATTAAAAAAAGCTATAAAACACGAATTCAAGAAATCAGTTAAGGATTACGAATTACAATGAGCGCAGCCCCTACAGCCATCATCTAGCAGAGAGCTGAGGTCACGCTTACGTTTGCCTAACGATGTAACTGATCTGTCAGCAGTTGTCAGTTTGCTCCATAATGTGGGTCGTAGATAGCGCAATGAATGTTTCACATAAGTTAGCCTGCGAACAGGCTCCCGGTTCGGTTGGGTTTAGGGCGAGATAACCGAGTGTAATCTAGGGCGAGCGGGACGAGCCGGGAGCGGTCTGGTGAGGAGGGAGTCCGCAGGGGAGCCTGTAGACATTCCATTGATGCCGCCGTTCCATGATACCAGCTCCTGGTATCAAGATCTGATTGGTTGAATCGATGACTGTTGACAGCTCTGAGATAAGTGATTGACGGATCTTGACGACTGTTTGTAAATTAGCATAATTCTTGCCGAGACTGTCAACAACGGCTTCCGCGTGCAGTTCACTGACGACGAATTTGAAGCAGCTTTGATCAATTCTTTGCAACATTTTCGTTATATCTCTGGTTTGAAACGTGAGCAGAAGCTATGACTGGAAACTGTGGGGTAGAAGCGCGATGTTTTCGGAATTCTACCGACTGGTTTCGGGAAGAGCCTAATTTTTCAATTGCTGCCGCGTCTATGATGGTAAATAAAATAGACAGGCCAAACACGACTCCTACGGTTCGTGCCATTTGTAGATTTGCCGTTTATTTTTCGGTCTTTCGACCTTTTGTCGCTTCACTCTTCTTTATGAAAGGCATTTCGTATTGTGTTATAAGGAGAAAACTAGAGCCGTTAGATCGTGCTAGGCGGCAAATTTAAGAAGTCATAGGTCTGCATGATTTCCGCTGTTATCTGCGTGTTGCTTCTTTGAATAATTTGCCATGTGTTGGTGTTTTGGCTCATTTCAATTGCAAGATTTGTTTTTAAGTCTCCAAGTATTTTCTTTTAAGGGATAAAATACAATGTATGACATTTACTGTGAACGTGTTGCTTACCCGCATTCTATAAATATTGTGATGCCGGGCCCGGCTATGATTAGAACTGTTTGCAAGTACAGTAGGTAGATTCTTATCACGAGTGTCATATATTTGCCCACCTAGTTTTCCTTCGGAGACGTAGCTTTACTTCGAGAACGCTAAAGGCTTGTCTAAAGAAATTCTAATGTTTCTTGCAGCTATCTGATCGAGCTTATGTTCCTGGAGCCCGATGTATAGGTTGATTTCTCCTTTGATTGTTCTAGTACCACAGGATTTAAATTTAACTCATTACGCGCAAGTCTGTCGACTGTGTTGTGTGTTGTATATGCCATTGTTCGGCTTAGTTCTGATTGTAGACCTCTTAAAACTTGCCGCCTAGCACGATCTAACGGCTCTAGTTTTCTCCTTTTCTCGTACGAGTCGTGTTTGGCCTGTCTACTTTATTTACCATCATTACGGTAAATTGTTATAAAAAGCCGATTCATCAGCACGGGGAAACCCATCAAATTTGTCAGGTTTAATTATCTCCTTGACAGATATGTAACAGGCTAATCACCAAGGGGCGGAACGGTACATTGAAAACAATGTCTACAGGCTCCCCCGCGTCCCACTCGCTTCGCTCGCGGAGTCACGACGCTCCGACTCCCACTCGCTCAACGAATTTTTTTTTTCCGAACTCGCTGGGAGCCTGTTCGCAGGCTACCCATAAGTTTCTGTGTTATACCTTGGAACCTAAAAGTTGGACTGTCTTAAATTATACGAAGAATTATGTACCTGAAAGATGTTACAAATGTTTAAAGGACTTAGATTGTGTTTGGCTTTGTACATGAAAATGCCTATGTCTTGTAGACGTCTACTTTAAGTAACGAAGGTAACTTATCTTTTTAGCAGCAAACGTTCATGGGTGGAGAGTTTGTCTTAGTGAACAGCCCTTACGCCTCTTTCTTATACCCTCTCTGATCTGAGAATATCACTAGATTTACAAAAATGCCATGTAAGATAGCAGTAGGTTAGATACGGTAGAATAGCTGCTGTAATAAGTTGTAGTTTTGCGTCTGTTGGAATCAAGATGCAGAGTCTTCAGAAGCACATCAATCCTTTGACTGGCTTTTGTTTTTTACAAATAATGCTTATATGATTATTAAAGTTCAATTTTGAGTCTATCGTCACTCCGAGAAGTTGGAGAGTTTCCGTCGTGGCGATTTTCTCTTTGTTTACAAGATTGCGCATTCTTCGATGTTATTTTCATGGCTATGATTGTTGCCAATGCGGAGTGAGTAAGGTTTGGTACTTCTTAAGGTTACCAGCTAACAGATTTGAGTCGTACCATTTGGTTGCCATTTTCGTGCTATCTCTAAGTTTGGATATAGTAGTAGGTAAGTCTCGACCTGTGTGGTAAAACATTGATATAGCCCTAGAAAAGGCTTTCCGTGTTCCGTGATCAGGGCTAAAATTAATGTGATCAGTCAAAAGACAAATGTTACTGGCAAAATTAGGAATAAATCCTTCAAATAAACATACGGTATGAAAAGAGTGTGTGATGTTTGAATTTCAGTATTCTACACTTCTACACATAGAGAAGTGTGGAACTAAGTAAAGAATGACAACCGTGGAAAGGATGGGGAAAAGGTCGTGAAAATCCCTAGTTTGTCACGGTATTCTACACTTCTACACATAGAGAAGTGTGGAACTAAGTAAAGAATGACAACCGTGGAAAGAATGGGGAAAAGGTCGTGAAAATCCCTAGCTTGTCACGGTATTCTACACTTTTACACATAGAGAAGTGTAGAACTAAGTAAAGAATGACAACCGTGGAAAGGATGGGGAAAAGGTCGTGAAAATCCCTAGTTTGTCACGGTATTCTACACTTCTACACATAGAGAAGTGTAGAACTAAGTAAAGAATGACAACCGTGGAAAGGATGGGGAAAAGGTCGTGAAAATCCCTAGTTTGTCATGGTATTCTACACTTCTACACAGAGAGAAGTGTAGAACTAAGATAAGAATGACAACCGTGGAAATGATGGGGAATAGGTCGTAAAAATCGGTAAAGGTAAAGAATCCGATCCCACCGACGCGTCGGCCAACACGTCGGCCAACGCGTCGGCCGACACACCACCGACACACTACCGACACGTCGGCCGACACACTACCGACGCATTCATCGAAAAACTTACCTTTCCTAACTCTTATTTTGTTACGTCTTTCAGTTGGAAGCAAGAACAACGTCATAAGAAAGGACGAAAACGTGAAAGCTAAACAGCCGCCATTTTGAAAATGAAACACTAGTACCTAGGTCTTCTCTTTTTTTTCAAGGGTCGGTTACCAAAGGGGAGTCGGCCGACAAAGTTGATCACATGTTTATTTATTTTCCTCACACGATTCGGAAATTAAAACTCTTAATAAAATTGATCGTTTTTGCTTTTTTTTCACCAAAGGCAGTCGCCCGACATATTGATCACATGTTTATTTATGTTAAAACTCTTTATTTGATCACATGTTTATTTATGTTAAAACTCTTTATTGATCATTGACTTTTCAATATGTGGTGGCTCCTAAAGGAGCCATTTTTTTTGTTTTTTTTTTCCAGTTTTACTGCTGTGGAAACTGTTCAGCGATGTCTTCCAGCAACTGCTCGAATGCTCGGTCTTTCCCAAAGTTCCGGAACCAGGTGAACTCATCTAAGTAGCTGGGTATGTATTCATACAGGGTACCGCACATCCACT
This sequence comes from Platygyra sinensis, assembly GCA_019787425.1. Taxonomy (NCBI): domain Eukaryota; kingdom Metazoa; phylum Cnidaria; class Anthozoa; order Scleractinia; family Merulinidae; genus Platygyra; species Platygyra sinensis. The sequence goes on along the minus strand of JAHPZR010053557.1, from coordinate 3,447 downwards.
TCAACTTCTTCTTGACCAAAGCCCACACGCCTTCGATGGTATTGGTGTGTGCACCACTGTCGGGGTCAACAAAGTTCTTAGAGTGATTCACCGATAGATGGATGTATCCTAGCTGGTTGAGTGGTATGTACGGAGTGAATTGATCTGAATAGATGACAGTTCCAGGTCGGATGTGCGTTGTGATAAGACGATGAACAAGTGTCTCTCTAGTTCGGTCTGGAACACGGAAGAGCAGCACTTTCTGTGATCCTCGCTCCACTACTCCAAACACCCACGGACCTTCCGAGACTCTCCCTCTCTTATACTTTCTCTTCGCACCAAACTTGGACTCGTCAATTTCCACGGTCTTTCCTAAGCCTCCAAGCTTAATTCCAGCATTCAGGACTTTGTTGGAACAGATTGTTCTCAGCTCACTTAGCGCATGGATCACAGTAGGCTTTGAAAGGCTGGTAAGTCGCGCGATTTTGCTTCCTGAAATCTGCATAGCCCAGAGGAACATCAGATGCAGCCAGGTACTTAACGCTGGGTGATCTGTTGCCGTTAGTGAAACAATTTCGCGCCGCGAAGAGGCTGTTACCACTGGCGTTGGAGGATGCCTTCTATTCCTAGAGGGCTCTGCCAACAAAAAACAAACGGCTCCTTTAGGAGCCAACAAGTTTGAAAAAGTCAATGGCCAATTCAATAAAGTATTTAATTAAGTTTGATAAAATGAATAAAGATAAAGTCGACGAGTTGGCCGACAGTCGGCCGACGAGTTGACCGACAGTCGGCCGACACGTTGGCCGACGAGTTTGTTGAGATGAAAACTGGGTTCTAATAACACTTGAGATGAAAGCTGGGTTCTAATAACTTTTGTCGTAATGGGAACTGGGTTCTAAGAGGACGAAAAAACAAGATGGCGGTTAAAAGTAAATTTCTAATTTTCATATCGTATTGAAAGTTTCTGTCGAAGACGTTGCAGTTCAGTTTGGAAAGGGTACGTATAGCATTGCAATATTCCAATAAGGCCCAAATGAGTCACCGACACGCCGCCGACGCACCGCCGACGCACCACCGACGCATCTTTTTCGTTTCAAGTTTAAAAAGTGACCGATGCGTCGGCCGACTGTCGACCGACTGTCGGCCGACGGTCGGCCGACGCGTGGGCCGACGCGTTGGCCGACGCGTCGGTGGGATCAGATTCTTTACCTTTACCTAAAAATCCCTAGTTTGTCACGGTATTCTACACTTCTACACATAGAGAAGTGTAGAACTAAGTAAAGAATGACAATCGCGGAAAGGATGGGGAAAAGGTCGTGAAAATCCCTAGTTTGTCACGGTATTCTACACTTCTACACATAGAGAAGTGTAGAACTAAGTAAAGAATGACAACCGTGGAAAGGATGGGGAAAAGGTCGTGAAAATCCCTAGTCTGTCAGTGTATTCTACACTTCTACACATAGAGAAGTGTGGAAAATTGAAAGCTGTAGAAACCCAGGATTTCATGGCCAGTACTGGACATGGCTCACCCAAAAAGCGGTGCTCCTGTACACCGATTAGGCTAACCCAGGATAAGGTTGAATTTTGATTTGAGTTTTGTAACTTTGCGGTGGGGTTTTGTTTGGCCTTCTATTTTGAGTTTAATAATCACAAAACCGATACACAAAACAAACAAAAAACATTTGCAGAGAATAAACAGTTATGGGGTTTACTTTTAAACCTGGATTAGAGTTAAGGCGGGGGTACACCTGAATTTAAGTGAAATTTTGGTAAGTTTAAAGAGCGGTTGAAGGGAAAAAAAAGGTGATGGAACACTATGGAGTGTAAAAAATAGTAAAAGGTAAAAACTGTTAAAATGTTTGACTAAACGTTTTCGATCTTGCGATCATCTTCAGAGTGATTGAATTTGCATAAAACCAACTGTTTTATATTTGTGGTTACGTAATACCAGTTCCCATGGGGTATAGAGTAAGATGGAATGACTGGACTTGTTTATTTAGGACTGGATTGAAGCGTGCGATGTAAAATGCCTCTATTATTTTCCTCTTTGTCCAGGAGTGAGCCGAAGTCAAAATGTCCCATGTGAATTTGTGTTCAGGGTGTGTCTTTAAGTGTTTGGCCGGTTCTGATTGTTTGTTTATATCGGAATGTTCGTTCACACGTACTTCAAGATTGCGTGCAGTTTCACCAATGTAAACTTGATTACAAGTACACGTGCCTCTGTATATTACGTGTGATGGATGAGTGTTTTTGTCTTTGAGTTTGAAGAGGGTTTCAATCTTGCGTGTTTGCCACAAGATATGGAAGTTGAATTTCCCTTTGGTGTATTTGTTAAGTTTTGTTATGAATTTCCTACTTTCAAATTCATTTCTCCTACAAAATGGTAGTTGAATGCCGATTTTTGTTCTTTCATCAAACCAGTAAACAGGAATAATCGTCTCATCATCTCTTGCCATTGGGTTTTCAAAATCGTTAATAACCTCATTAACAAATTTGGCGGGATATCCAGATCGGATGAAAGATTGTTTAATAGCTTGTACTTCTTCTTGCCAATTTGTGGCTATTCGTTTTGCCCTGTGAAGTGCACCTAAGATAGTGTTGCGTTTCCATTTACCGTATTTACTCGTGTATAAGTCAACCTTTTACGACCAAAAAATCAGCCCAAAAAATCACCCTCGACTTATACACGAGTCATACACAAAGACCTGACAAAGCAGTCCAAGAAATTAACATAACAATTGCCTGAAGTGCGTTTACAAAACCAGTTCTCATTGTGATCGAGTTTCTCAGTTTTCGGCACATTCTTCATCAACAAAAAAGTGTGAAATAATGAAAGTTAACTGCTTTAAACGTTAACCTACTAGAAATGATTTCTATTGTGCCTTTTTATCTGTGGAGCAGACATTTCTCTTAGGGCTTCGCTGCTGTTTACGGTGCTGAACGTTCATTTTCATCGAACGATTACTGTGGCTTAGTGACCTGGCAGACTTCAGAAAGCACGTGGAGTTATCTTAGTTTTCAGTACTCCTCAAATTCGTAGTTTGGTTACCAAGTTTTCCAAGATGGCGGTGTTTTTATTGAGCGATCTTTTGAAGCTCTTTGGCGTTCCTTCGGTCTTCTTATCTAAATCTCCTTTTAAACTTGACATCGAGATCAAGGTTAGTTAAATGCAATGCGATTTACTCCCAAATATCGTAAAATACTTGGCTAGTAAATCGAAGAGCTCTTATGTGCTTAAATTGTGATTAAACAAGTCTTGATAAACTTCACTGCGTATGATTACCCCTCTGCTTTTTTTAATTCACCATGTTTTCAAAACATTCTCAGGAAGAAATTGACGTTTTGGGAAATTTCTATTGGTCTGAATTTTATTTCTTCAACCATAAATGATGAAAAATCTGATTTTTGACCTGGAAAATGAGGGGTCGACTTATACACGAGTTCGACTTATACACGAGTAAATACGGT